>MJUU01054667.1:5682-18794 GCA_002080025.1 Modiolus philippinarum | reverse complement strand
CTGTAAGCGTTCATGCACTTACTTTTTAGCTCACCTGGCTTTGCCAGGGTGAGCTTTTGCCATTACTTTGCATCCGGCGTCCGTCGTCCGTGGTAAACTTTTTCAAAAATCTCTGAAACCACTGGATGGATTGGTTTAAAACTTAATAGTAATCATCTATGACATGTTCCCTACAAACGATGCTCATTTTATAATGATCCGACGAAAAACATGTATGCTGTTGCTAAAAATAGGGGTAAATTGCATTTTTGGCCAATAGAAAACCGTTATAGATAACGAAAATCTGACACGGGGGTAAAACTGTTCAGAATGCCAAGATCCATCTGCCCTACAATTTTAAAGAGAATCGGAAAATCCGTCTAGGAGTTACAACCCTTTTTCTGTGAAATTATCAAAATTAATGAATTTTTATACCCCCGCAAAAGAAGTTTAAGGGGTATATAGGAATCACTCTGTCTGTCTGTCTGTCTGTCCGTCCGTTCGTCGATCTGTCCGTCTGTCCACCCTTCTTATAAGCACAACTCCTCATAAACCACTCGAAGGATTTTGATGAAACTTTGCACAAAGAAAGGACACTATACAGGCATTTGCATGAAAGAATGTAATTAATGTCCGAAACCAGGAAGGGGAGATAATTCGACTTTGCCTTTTCATTGATTCCATCTGCACAGATAACCTCGTAAGCGCAACTCTTCTGAAACTACTGGAAGGATTTTGATAAAAATTTACACAAAGGAAGGACACTATACAGACATGTGCTAGAAGGAATATAATTATTGTCTGAAACCAGGAAGGGGAGATAATTTGACTTTGACTTTTCATCGATTCCATCTGCACAGATAACCTCGTAAGCGCAACTCCTCTTAAACCACATGAAGGATTTTTATGTAACTTTACACAAAGTAAGGACACTATACAGACATGTGCATGAAAAAAAAATAAATGTAATTCTATGAAGAATCAAAGACTCTATTCTACTTCTTAACAACTATGCACATTGAGTCCAAATTTTGAAAAAATACAGAAAAACTAGAAAAAAAATTCCATTTTTTTCAGCTAGAGGTTATTTTCTGACCATCATCTAACTTTTGACCACTTTTTGTGAAATTCCAATAAGATTTAATAACTTAATTTGACTTCTAAAAAACTTTAACCACAGGGTTAAAACAAATTTCTAACGCAAAAAAACTAAGTCCAAATACGGAAAAAATACGGAAAAACTAAAAAAAAATGAAATTTTTCAGCTAGATGTAATTTTCAGACCATTTTCTTGTTTCTGTCAAATTTAAAATGATTCCACAATGATTTGATGAAGATATTGATGTTTAGAAAACTTTAACCACAGGGTTAAAATAAATGTTGACATCGCCGACGACGCCGACACGACGACGGAATTTTGGATCGCTATGTCTCGCTTTCGCGACTTTTGTCGCGGGCGAGACAAAAATCAAAGTCGAAATCCCCCTTTCTTGGTTTCAGGCAATAATAATATTTCTTCATGCACATGTCCATATACTGTCCTTCCTTTGTGTAAAGTTACATTAAAATCCTTCCAGTGGTTTAAGAGGAGTTGCGCGTACGAGGTAATCTGTGCAGATGGAATCAGTGATAGAGTCTTTGATTCTTAATAGAATTACATTTACATTGACATTTCTGGATATAATGCACAGATGTGTAACAGGCTGTTGGAATTTTGATTCCGGTTCCAACTTTGGTAAATTTCCTGAAAATGTCAAAGACCAATAATTTTTGAAAATTTTGCATCCAATTTTAAATTTTAACAATGTTTTAGAATCAAACATAATTTTTAACACTAAAGAATTAAATAACATGGTTCCAACTTTGGTAAATTTCCTGAAGACAAGCTGTTTTTAGAAATTCTTCTTGGCAACAATGCTTTTTAAATAAATTTTAATCAAACAAACATTTTTAATAAAAAAAATTGCAAAAGTTTTTGATTCCAATTTTGGTTTACATTCCTGGAACTCTCAAAGACCTGTTATTTTTTGGATTTGTACCTAGCAACCATAACTTTTTCAGTTCCTTTCAGTCATAATGATCATTTTCAAAAGTCAAATTGCAAAAATCTTTGATTCTTATTTTGGTAAATTTCCTGAAACTCTCAAAGACCTGTTATTTTTTTGGAATTCTACCTAGCAGCCATATCTTTTTCAATTCCTTAAAGTTATAATGATCATTTTCAAAACTAAAATTGCAAAAGTCTTCATTTTCAAAACTAAAATTGCAAAAATCTTTGATTCTTATTTTGGTAAATTTTCTGCAATTCTCAAAGACCTGTTATTTTTTGGAATTCTACCTAGCAACCATATCTTTTTCAATTCCTTATAGTAGGAATAATTATTTTTAAAAGTAAAATTTCCAAAATCCTGGATTACAGTTGTGGTAAATTTCATGAAATTTCAACAAAAAAAAGTTATATTTTGGAATTCTCAAAGACTGAAATTCTACTCAGCAACAAGCCAAATTATAATGACAATGTAGTGAGTGGGCGAGACATTAGGTTCCGTGGAACCTTAACGAATTTTTTATTGATTCCTTCTGCAATATTTTTTGGACCTTAGAGAAAAATATGTTTCATTGTAATTCTCTGGAGAAATTTCTCTAAAGTTAATGATTTTTTAGCTCACCTGACCCAAAGGGTCAGTGTGAGCTATTACCATCACTTGGCGTCCGTCGTCCGTCCGTCGTCCGTCTGCTAACTTTTCACATTTTCATCAACTCCTCTGAAACCACTGAAGCAAATTTAACCAAACTTTACAGGAATGATGTATGGAAGGTCCTTAACAAAGATTGCTTATTTCGTTCCGATCCGACAAAAAACTTGGCCGCCAGCGCGGAACTTGTATTTAACATTGGACCCTATGGGAAAACATCATTTTCATCAACTCCTCTGGAACCACTGAAGCAAATTCAACCAAACCTTACAGGAATGAAGTAGGCAAGGTCCTTTACAAAGATGCTCATATCGTTCCGATTCGACAAAAAACATGGCCGCCAGCGCGGAACTTGTATTTAACATTGGACCCTATGGGAAAACATCATTTTCATCAACTCCTCTGAAACCACTGAAGCAAATTCAACCCAACCTCACAGGAATGAAGTAGGCAAGGTCCTTTACAAAGATTGCTCATATCGTTCCGATTCAACAAAAAACATGGCCGCCAGCGCGGAACTTGTATTTAACATTAGACCCTATGGGAAAACATCATTTTCATCAACTCCTCTGAAACCACTGAAGCAAATTCAACCAAACTTTACAGGAATGAAGTAGGGAAGGTCCTTTACAAAGATTGCCCATTCGTTCCGATCCGACAAAAACATGGCCGCCAGCGCGGAACTTGTATTTAACATTGGACCCTATGGGAAAACATCATTTTCACCAACTCCTCTGAAACCAATGAAGCAAATTCAACCAAACTTTATAGGAATGATGTATGGAAGATCCTTTAAAAAGATTGTTCATTTCGTTCTGATCCGACAAAAGACATGGCCGCCAGCGCGGAACTTATATTTAACATTGGACCCTATGGGAAAAACGTCATTTTCATCAATTCCTCTGAAACCACTGAAGCAAATTCAACCAAACTTTACAGGAATGAAGAACCAAGGTCCTTTACAAAGATTGCTCATTTCGTTCTGATTCAACAAAAAACATGGTCGCTAGCGCGGAACTTGTATTTAACATTAGACCCTATGGGAAAACATCATTTTCATCAACTCCTCTGAAACCACTGAAGCAAATTCAACCAGACTTTACAGGAATGATGTATGGAAGGTCCTTCACAAAGATTGCTCATTTCATTTCAATTCGACAAAAAAGCATGGCCACCATGCAGAACACGAAAACCCTGCTGTTAAGTATTTTGTCAGGTGAGCGATACAGGCTCAGTCTCTGAGCCTCTAGTTTTGTGAAAAATATCAAGGAGGCGAAACAATGGTGAATTATAATTTTGTCTGATTTTGACAGAAAAGTTATTTCTTGAGGCTTATATCATATTGTGTACATACTCATATTTTATCCACATTTGTACTGTGTCCACAGTAATTATCCACCAAAATTTGCACTTACCATATTGTTTCAGGGTTCAATGAGTGGGGGTATATCTGGCTGCCATTCGGCGTCTGCTATTTTTTATTTCAAAAACTGTAACAGAAAGAGGTGATGTTTATATTGGAAAAATGTTTAGCATATCAAGATATATCCTCTCTGAAATGTTGAAAAAAATCCAAAAGGCCTGTGTAGGTGTTATTGCTTGTTTTTCACCTTTTTGTGGGGGAGGGTTATGGGCTATAATTATCTCCCTTTAAATTCTGTTCTCAAATCTTCTTTGAATAACTTTTCTCTTCTAGGTTTTAGAGAAATTCTCTGCTATCTTTTATTAAAAACATTTATTAGGGCCCGCATCGAGATGCGGGTGCCCTATAGTTTTCACTTTGTCCGTCCGTCCGTCCGTCTGTCCGTCCGTCTGTCCGTCAACAATTTTTTTGGTCGAAGTTTTCTGGGCTTCTACTTGTGGGAATGATTTCATATTTGGTCTGAAGCTTTATGATGATGAGTTGTACCGTGTAAGCAATTTTCAGGTTTGCCGTGCCACCACTTCCTGTTTGCCGATACTTTAACTTTTTATTATACCACTCTATGGATGAAAATTTTTCGTCAAAGTTTTCTGGGCTTCTACAACTGGGAATGATTTCATATTTAGTCTGAAGCTTTATGATGATGAGTTGTACCGTGTTAGCAATTTTCAGGTTTGCCGTGCCACTACTTCCTGTTTGCCGATACTTTAACTTTTTATTATACATTTTGTACCACTCTATGGATGAAAATTTTTCGTCAAAGTTTTCTGGGCATCTACACGTTGGAATGATTTCATATTTGGTCTGAAGCTTTATGATGACGAGTTGTACCGTGTAAGCAATTTTCAGGTTTGCCGTGCCACTACTTCCTGTTTGCCGATACTTTAACTTTTTATTATACATTTTGTACCACTCTATGGATGAAAATTTTTCGTCAAAGTTTTCTAGGCTTCTACACTTTGGAATGATTTCATATTTGGTCTGAAGCTTTATGATGATGAGTTGTACCGTGTAAGCAATTTTCAGTATTGCTGTGTCATTACTTCCTGTTTGTCGATACTTTAACTTTTTATTATACCACTCTTTCGATGAAATTTTTTCGTCAAAGTTTTCTGGGCTTCTACAGGTGGGAATGATTTCATATTGGTCCGATGCTTTATGATGATGAGTTGTACTGTATAAGAAATTTTCAGGTTTGCGGTGCCATTACTTCCTGTTTGTCGATACTTTAACTTTTTATTATACCACTCTGTGGATGAAAATTTTTCGTCTAAGCTTTCTTGGCTTCTACACGTGGGAATAATTTCATATTTGGTCTGAAGCTTTATGATGATGAGTTGTACCGTGTAAGCTATTTTCAGGTTTGCCATGCCACTACTTCCCGTTTGCCGATACTGTAACTTTTTATTATACCACTCTGTTGATGAAAATTTTTCGTCAAAATTTTCTGGGCTTCTACAACTGGGAATGATATGATATTTAGTCTAAAGCTTTATGATGATGAGTTGTATCGTCTAAGGTATTTTCAGGTTTACCATGCCACTACTTCCTGTTTGCCGATATTTAACTTTTTATGGTACCACTCTATGGATGAAAATTTTGTCAAGTTTTCTTGGCCTCTACAACTGGGAATGATTTGATATTTGGTGTAAAGCTTCATGATGATGAGTTGTATCGTGTAAGCTATTTTCAGGTTTGCCATGCCACTACTTCCTGTTTGCTGATACTTTTTAACTTTTTATTTTAAAATATTTTCATTAAACAAATGTTGATAATTAAGTACAAAGGAAGTGACTGCCTATTGCGGGGCCCTCCTGCGTTCAGCATTACCTCTAGTTTCTTCCATAATCAAGAGCTAAATAGGCGTTTTTGTTCTTATTTATACATTTTTTTACAAAAATTTTACCTTAATCTTTACCTTAATAATTGTTGTATATACTTAATGGTGTCATGATTGTAGTTTTGCCAAACAAATGACTTACATTCAATATGAACCAGCAGTTTCTAGGCTTTAAGGCCTGCACATACTGTTGCAAACACTTTAACAAACTGTTGGTGACTTGTATTCATCTTGCATGAGATAAGATTTGAACCAAACATGGCATGCTGGAAATGCTTTGTCTCACTGAAAAACTTCTGCATCAAGGGTCTAGATATCATAAATTGATAAAAAACATTCTTTAAATTTTATTATAGATACATTGACTTATTAAGAAAATTTGGTTCTACATGCAGGGCTCTTATACATCAGGGCATTTCACATCCAAACTTCTATGGCAATATCATTTACAAAGCGCATAAATTCAAAAATTGTCCTTCTAAACTTATTAATCCGTTGAACTAACTTATTCATAAAGGATATAAATACAGCATTGTTGTTAAATCTTTACTTCTGGTTTTTGTTGGCAAAAATATTGATCATCTCCTAAATGCTTTACACCATAACTAAATTTAAGCAATTTTTCATATTGGCAGTATTTGGCATTGCACGATATCACGTTCTTCTTTCATAATTGATGATGTTGTTATACCAAATCTATTTAGAGGTATTTCAATTGAAGTTTCATATGTAAGAAGGCTTGATATCATAGTAAACGGAAATTATGTCCTTAGCTAGCTGTCAGTAACTGCGAGCATTTGTCCGAGCAGTACCTGTGTGTATTGTCTTCATGTTTTATGTACTTCATTGTAAGGGTACTCGTCTTTGATAAGTTGGACTTTTTTCTAGTTTGATTTTTACTGTGAGTCTTTTTGTGTATTAATTTTTTAGCCATTCACCACACATAGGGGAGGGTTTGGATCCAAGAAAACGAGGTTAACCCCATCGCAATTTTTTTGCCTGTCCCAAGTCAGGAATATGTTGGTCATTGGCTTGTCCTTGTCTTCTTATAAAATTTTAGTTTCTTGATATTTGGGTTATTGGATGTGGTTTATTCACTTCTTTATCTTTTTGGGGTCATTTAGGGCTTGCTATATGGTGTGAGGTTCCTCACTGTGTTTAAGACCGTACGGTGACCCCTAGATGCTTTGTTTTGGGTCGTTTTAACCTGGATATGGGTTGTTGTCTTCTTGACATTTACCCCACTTCCTTTCTTTTTCATAGATGCCGACTAAGTATCGTTACTTTGGTGCTTATCTGTCATTCAAAAACTGTAACAGAAAGAGGTGATGTGTAAATTGGAAAAATGTCCAGCATATTCTCTGACATTTTGAAGAACAATCCAAAGGCCTGTGTAGAAGTTATTGCTTGTTTATCACCATTTTGTTTTGTTATGAGTTATCTCCCTTTAAGTTCTGTTTTCAAATCCTCTTTGAATAAATTTTCTCTTTAAGTTTTAGAGAAATTCCCTGCTATCACTTTATTAAAAATATTTATTTCTTCCATAATCAACAGCAAAAAATTCGTTTTTGTACAATTTTATACAATATTTTACAAAAATATTTTCTAAGTCTTTACCTATATATACATAATAATATTTTTTGTATATAAAGTATATGGTATCAAAGATCTGTTCCTTCGCCTGTGCGAGACCCACAAAGGTAGTCCAGGGCGTTAAACACCTCCCAGTCAAAGTCTGTTCTCACCTAACAAATGGCTTGCTTTCATTAATGAAGCAGCAGCTTCTAGGTAGCCTTCACAGGCTGTCGGAAATTAACAAAGACTCAAATGAATTGTTGATGACTTGTATGCATCTTGCATAAAAATAGATTTGAAACAAACGTGGTGTGACGGAAATGCTTACAAGATGCTGACTAAGTATTGTTACTCTGATGCTTATCTGTCATCCAACATGGCCAACTGCGGGGAACTTAATTTATTACTGGACCTTATGGAAAAAGCATACAAAGAATTTTTCGTCTGAAACAACTGGGCTAGTAAGAACAAAACTAAATCACAATGTACCTTAGATGGTCCCCTTCAAAATGGATGTCCTTCAAGTCTGCACCTTATGAAGTAGGCTATCAATTGAAAACATAGTTTAATATAGAAGTACCTTCTTTAAAACCATCTGGCCAGTTAGAAATAAACTTTGGCATAACACTTAATTCTCTTTAAAATTGTGTCCTGCAGATCCATCCCGTATCCAAGATGGCAGGCTATAGGGAAAATAGTTTGTTCAAGTTGGATCATATAACATAAAGGTTTGTTTACAAAGTTTGAAAAAAAGACCCTTTAATATAGAAGTTTATTTGACTTTATGTATTGGCCATGGTCCAGGTGAGCGATACAGGCTCTTGAGAGCCTCTTGTTTATTCAATAACCAGGTCCCTACATCCTTTTTAAGCTTGGTGGAATGCAGTAAACTTTTTGATTTCCATGTATCATGGATATAAAGAATAACCAAGATTTTATAATGAATAAAATGAAAAAAGAAAACCGCCGCATCTTCAAATTATCTCTTTACTAATTCATGGTAAAATTAAAGATGGGGCATAGAGGGTTCTCATAACAGCATAACAACGAGCTGGTTTTTAGTCCACCTGGCTAATAACAGGGTGAGCTTTTGCCATCACTTTGCGTCCGTCGTCCGTCTGTCTGGCGTAAACTTTTCATTCAAAGATCTTCTTCTCTGAAACTACTGGGCCAATTGGAACCAAACTTGGCTACAATAGTCATTGAGTGATCCTTTACAAAAAGGTGTTTTCAGGTCCGCGCAATATCCAAGATGGCCGCCAGCAGGAAGCATAGTTTTAACATTGGTCCCTTTGGGAAAACACGTTCAAAGATCTTCTTCTCTGAAACTACTGAGCCAATTCGAACCAAACTTTGGCCACTATAGTCCTTAGGTGGTCCCTCACAAAGAAGGGGTTCGCGCTATATCCAACATGGCCGCCAGTGGGAAACATAGTTTTAACATTGGACCCTATAGGAAAACACATTCAAAGATCTTCTCCTCTGAAACTACTGGGCAAAATTGGAACCAAAGTTGGCCGTAATAGTCCTTGGGTGGTCCCTTGCCAAAAAGGTGTTTTTCAGGTCTGCACGATATTCAAGATGGCTTCCAGCGGGAAGCAAAGTTTTATCATTGAACCTATAGGAAAACACGTTCAAAGATCTCCTCCTCTGAAACTATAGAGCCAATTGGTACCAAACTTGGCCACAAAAGTCCTTGGGTGGTCTAATACAAAACGTGTTTTCAGGTTCGCGCTATATCCAACATGGCCGCCTGTGGGGAACATAGTTTTAACATTGAACCCTATGGGAAAACACTTTCACAGATCTTCTCCTATGAAACTACTGGGCCAATTGGGTACAAACCCCTGGGTGGTCCCTTGCAAGATATGATTTTCAGATCAGTGCGATATCCAAGATGGCTTCCAGCGGGAAACACTGTTTTAAGATTGGGTCATATGGGAAAACGCATTCGAAGATTTTCTTCTCTGATACTACTGAGCCAATCGGTACCAAACTGGGCCACAATAGTCCTTAGGTGGTCCCTTACAAAAAAGGTGTTTTTTATATGTTCCCGCTATATCGAACACATGGCCGCCAGCAGGGAACTTTTTTTAACATTGGACCCTGTGGCAAAACACATTCAAAGATCCTCTCCTTTGAAACTGTTCTTCTAATTATATCCAGACTTGGTCACAATGTTCCTTAGGTGGTCCCCTGTAAAAGATATGTTTTTTTCAGATTTGCACTGTATCCAACATGAAGCCAGTGGGGAACTTAGTTTTTACATTGTACCCTATGGGGGAAACACATTCAAAGATCTTCTCCTCTGAAACTACTGAGCCAGTGGAACCAAACTCGGTCAAAATAGTCTTTATGTGCACCCCTGAAAATAGATCTGTTTTTTTTTCAGGTTCACACTTTATCCAAGATGGTTATTAGCAGGGAACATAGTTTAACAGCGGACCCCATAGGAAACATTTTCAGAGATCTTTTCCCTTTAAATTAATTAGATATATTGGAACTACAGTACAACTACATGTATATATATATATGTGGGCTCTTCAGCATAAAATGTCTATGTTAATTAAGGGCCAGGTGAGCGATACAGGCTCTTGAGAGCCTCTTGTTTCAATAACAGATAACAAGAAATTTGAATTTTCTTGATAACAGCAAACTGATTCTTCAAATAACAGATAACAGGGATTTGACATTACAATAACAGTTAAAAGAGAATCAATTATTCCAAATAACAAAATAAAAGTTAACCCCTTTGCCCCCAGTTAAAGTATTGACAATTAAAATCCAAGCCATGATGGCCACCTTGGTGGGTCCAGGTTAATATATATATATATATATATATATAAAACCTAAAACAAAGCAACAACACCAATACTACCGTTGTGCTAGATCCAATCGGATACATACAATGTGACCTGATTATAAACTTCAAAATGAACAAAGNCAGACAGGAGGGAAAAAAAATCCAAAGTTCCATATTAAATGTCTACTCTACTCTACTCTATGAAATGAAATGAAATAAATAACTAGTGAGAATACATGAACCAAAACAAAAACTGAGAAGTCTTTTTGTGTTATCCAAAAGATGGGCAGGATGAGTTGACGTTTTTTTGTCAATCGATAATTCCCAAAACTCATATATATATCCTGTAGGAAAAGGATGAACATTGTTTGTTTGGTCCAGAGCTCACTATCTGTTCCAATGACATATCCACATGAATAAATACTTTTTAGCTGATTGCCCGTTATCTGTCTCGCATGAACGACTCTATTTAGTACATTGTCCGTTATCTGTACCAATGACTTATCCACATGGATAATGCTATTTAGCGGATTGTCCGTTATCTTTCTCGCATAAACGACGCTGTTTAGTCCATTACCTGTTATCTGTACCAATGACACATCGGCATGAATAGTGCTGTTAACCCATTGTCCGTTCTTTGACCAATGACACATCGACATAAATGATGTTTAGTTCATTGGCCGTTATCTGTACCAATGACATATCCACATAAACATTGTACTTTTCTAAGGGTTCAAACACTAATCCTGGATGACATGTTGCAAATTATCATTGACCCCATTAATTTTCCATACGTATTTATGATAAGTTGTTCAACAAGTGACCCGGGGCAATGCTTATGATAATTGCACGGTCATAATTAACGTCATATGACATAGTCATAATTTTATTGAGTTGTGTGGTAATGAAAGGGAGCTCACGGCGTACATGCATTATTATTATTGAAGCCGTTGAAGCCACACGCTTGAAAATTTTGTACAATACAGGACAAATGAAGTCTCGCACATCAAACATATTTATAATCAGTACTTTAAAGCTATCAACATCAAATAATCCGAAGAATCATCCCTGACCACCCGCATCTGAGATTCAAATATACATGTACCATGTCATCTAGTATGGTCAGTACATTACCACTTGGTTATCATTGAAGTTCCATTATTGTGGCAGTGTATAAAACGTTTTATGGACAATTTTCAGAGGCACAAAGTCGATACCGATTAGCACTAGACTTGGTAGAGGAAAAAATGTTTGAGATCAGAATATTTGAAATGAAGTCACCAATTTTATAACATATAGGAGAAGCACTTATAGTCATTTACAAATGTTGAAAAATGTCTGGAATCGTGCACTGTCTTTTTACTCCTTTGTATGAACAGTAGGCTATCACCTTCCATTCATTGTAGACATTAGATATAATGAACAGCTATTGCCTTACTCCCAAACTCTCACACTTAAACCTTGCTCATTAACACAGGTGCTTGTCTGTTTGAACCACAAAATTTTTCGGCATACACGCCGTGAATATGTTCATTGCATAAATAGCAATGCAGTGAGAATGATCCCATCTCACATATAAGGGTATCTATGCAGTTGACCTAAGTTTTCACACAAATACATCTTTCCAAAGAAAATCGAAGAGTTAGTCTCTCAGAGAAAGCAAGAATACTAGAGAATCCCTTGCAATATACATATAGAATAATGGAAGGTTTGGAAATATTGGCGGCGAATAATTGACGAGCCCGCTTGTATTGTTCTTTTCATCGGTAATTAATTTAATCATTTCATATATCAAATTTAGAAAAATGAAAATCAATTTTTAAGAAATCGGGAAATTGACTATTGATTAGTAAAAGAATTTGTACGATAACGGTTTTTGTGGATGTATATTTAGCTAGGCTATGGAATAGCCTATCTATATAGATAGGAGTACGCTTGCGCAATGAGGAGAACGCATGCGCAGAAGACTATTGACCAATAGGAATTTCAGATTCTCGAAAATCAAAATGGCGTCCAGTTTCGTCCTAATAAAACGGGGCGGGGTTTAATTTTTCTGTTTCCTTGTGGAAGTTGAAAAGTATTATAAACATTTACTATAGGTGGTACTGGGAACAGGTTTGTAGAGGATGATGGGATTGGTATTGCAATATCCCTTAGCCATATTTATAAATATAGATATGATAAAAAGAATAAGAACAGTAATGTATAAATTTAAAACCAGAAGTTAATAAATGAATATAAGGTATTGTGCAATAATCAATAATATACAATACTATAAAAGACTTTACAATTGTGTTAAACAAAGCGTGATTGTAGTTTGTGGAGATACTTAGGCAATGGAGAACGAAAGGTGGAAAGAGATAGAATTGCGTTTTTTGCGGAAGAATAAACAGCTACCGGGTTTATTAGGGCCTCGCCACATAGTGGCGGACGCCCTATAGTAATCACTCTGTCCGCCCGTGCGTCCGTCCGTCCGTCCGTAACAAAGTCGTGTCCGGGCTATAACTTTTTTGTCTTTTGAGATAGGCTTTTGATATTTTGCATGTAGATAGATCTCTCCAAGACGATGTGTCATGAACAATGATCGGTGACCTTTGACCTTGACCTTTGTCGTCAAGGTCAGATATTTGCTTTTATAATGACAAGTCGTGTCCGGACTGTAACTGTTATGTCTTTTGAGGTAGGCTTTTGATATTTTGCATGTAGATAGATCACTTCAAGACGATGTGTCATGAACAATGATTGGTGACCTTTGACCTTGACCTTTGTCGTCAAGGGCAGATTTTTGCTTTTCTA
>MJUU01054666.1:8062-23655 GCA_002080025.1 Modiolus philippinarum | reverse complement strand
TATAATGAAAAATGACAACTTTAATTTTGATGTCAGGTGTCCTTTAAATAATAACATACGAATTTAAACTTGTTTGTATACCATTGTATTAAGGTAACACGATATATACCGAAATGGACCGAAAATGGAAATACAAAATTGACCCAAACACAATTATAGTAATTGGTACAGGCGCTTACAAATCATAATAAAGTTATAAAATACAGTAGAACACAACAAGAATACAAACAAGAGGCTCTCAAGAGCCTGTATCGCTCGCCTGTGCCATGGCTGACACAACAAGTCAAAATAATCACAGCGTTTAAGGTTAAAGGCCCCTTTTTCAATCTAATGTTAACCATATGGAAATTTTATGTAAAACCCCCAGCCGTAACGGCTTGTTGGTTCTTCACTAAACTTCGTTTGCATATAGCTTTATCATTAATGCATACAAAGCTACCATTCGTTGCAAGTTTTATGTACAAATGAATGAGTTATTTATGATAATCAAAAAACGGCAAATCATTCGAACAGACCGCATTTTTGTCCCAGAAAACATCCAACTACCACAATATTTTCAAGATTTTTTCTGCAAAATCATTTAATTTGTTGATACTAGCATAAAATGATGGTAGCTTTATATGGGCAATTATCTCAATAATTTGCAGATAAATTTTTGGAATAAAGCAACAAGCCGTTTAGGCTGGGGGTTTTACACAAAATTCCCATAGGTTTAACATTGAACTGGAAAGGGGACCTTTAACCTTAATGTTCTCATTTTCAAATTTGTTTATTGACTGTTTAAGGGTCTCATTTTGAAGTTTGCTGATGTTATATGATCCAAAATTAAACTAAAGTCTGTTTCACTTCCCTTGGATAATGGAAATTCTCTTCTGCTGACTTAGATTTTGCATATTTCGGCATTGGATTTTGCATGGTTGTGTAAAAATATTGCACACTTCTGAAACAACTTTTAATTTGATGGTTTCCAATACAAATGGAAAGAAAAAACACTTTTTAAAATTTTTCCATGCTTTTAAAGGGATAATATTTTCGGCGCACCATGACCATTCTGAAATAGGTATTGGCAGGTATTACTTGAAGTCAGATGATAAACAAGTCTCACTTTGGCTTTTACCATGTGCTTGGACCCCCCTTTTTAATTAAAGAAAAAACATACCTGTTAATGAAATAATTCAACAAAATACCCAAACATGTAATTGAAATATGCATGCATTAATTGCAAAAGAAATATTTGAAAGAAATTGTTAATGTACGGCTAATTTCTTTTTGGTGTTTACAAACAAAGTGTCTATGGATTACAATTATTAACCCCGAACGATAGATCAAGTTACTTGGTCACCCTTAAAATGGGACAATCCATCACTTAGAAATTTTCACCTGTTTGAAAAAAAATGTGAAAATGCACATGACTGCAGACTTTTGTGCATGTCGAAAACGGCGAATTCAACATGTGTCAGTTAAGAAAAAGATTGATGAAATAATAAGCTAAAATCGTAAGATTTCCATTATCTAAAGGAAGTGGGACAGACTCTATGTTACCCATTTCCCTATTTTTGATGGGGCGTAGACCGACTGTCACCTTTCTTGAAGAAGATCAAGTAAGGATCATTGTGCCTCATTTTGGTTCCAATTGGCTTAAAATTTTTAGAGGAGATCTTTGAATGATTTCCGATGGGGTCTAAGGTTAAACAATGTTCCCCACTGGCTGCCATCTTAGATGCTATGCGGACATGCCAGACACATTTAATGAAGGGTACCAAGTAAGGACCATTGTGACTAAGTTCAGAAGAGAAGATCTTTGAATATGTTTCCCTATAGGGTCCAATGTTAAAAACACTTTTCCTCCTGGCGGCCATCTTGGATATGATGTGGACTTGCCAGACATTTTTTTAAAAGGGGCCACCTAAGGACCATTGTGCCCAAGTTTGGTTCCAATTGGCCCAGCGGTTTAAGAGAAGATGTTTGAATGAAAAGTTAACGATGGACGGACCACTGACACAGTGTTGGCAAGAAGCTCACCATGGCATAGCCATGCAGTTTAGTTATAAAGTTATGCAGGCAATGAAGTTAAGATGCTACTTCAATACGTTGAGAGATGTTTGCAAGGTGGGCAAACAACTATTACAGCAGGACACAATATACAATTATATACAATTATAATTAATTTGTGAAATAAGTAAAGATTATGAAAGTATTTTTGCAAAAAAAAATGTAAAAATTTGTACAGGAACACTTTTTTGCTCTTGATTATGTAACAAATATTTTTTTAATTAAGTGATAGCAGGGAATTTCTCTAAAACTTAAAAGAGAAAAGTAAACCAAAGAAAATTTGAAAACAGAATTTAAAGGGAGATAACCCATAACCATATGGCATTGAAGAATTTTTTTATGGTGAAAAAGAGTCAATATCTTCAACACAGGCAGTTGGATTTTCTACAAAATTTCAGAGTATGTAGATCTTGATGTGCTGAACATTTTTGCAATTTACACTTTACCTCTATCTGTTACAGTTTTTGAAATAAAAAATAAAAAAATGCATATATTTTGAAAATTTTACGGAAAAAGGGCTGTAACTCCGAGACAGTTTTCCAATTTTCTTCAAAATTGCAGGGGAGATGGATCTCATCATTCTGAACAATTTTACTCCGTGTCAGATTTTTGATATCTGCGTCGGTTTTCGAGTTATTGGCCAAAAACTGCAATTTACCCCTATGTTCTATTTCTAGTAACGGTGGCCATGTTTTTTTTACCTGCGGCCATGAAAATAACAAATTTGAAACTAGATACCCTAGTGCTGATTCACTTAAAGTTTGGTTGCATTTGGCCTAGTGGTTTCAGAGAAGATTTTTGAAAGTGAGCTAACGATGGACGGACGACGGACGGACGGACGGACGGACGGACAACGGACGCCAAGTGATGGCAAAAGCTCACCCTGGCATAGCCAGGTGAGCTAAAAAGTGGTGAAACAAATAATAATATTATGTATCCATTAGATACAATTGCAGACATTATAAGATAAAACAATTTTTCGAATATCAGATATTTGGCTTAAAAAGAGGACAATAACTGAAGAGCTTTTTTACAATTGGTTTTCATTACTGATAATGTCATTATCATGAAATTTGTTTTAAAATGTGAGAAAGCAGATAATGTTGATTTGAATATTTTTCTTTGTGCTTCATAATGCGGACAGATCAAAATAAAGTGTTTTTCATCTTCAATTTGAAGATTTTGACATACAATCTGTCATTTTTTATTAATTTCAACATATCTGCTGTACTTGTCCTCATACCATTCTCCTGTCTGCACACCATTAATACATGTACATTGTGTGATCATATATACCATTGTATTTGCTTAGATTTATACCATTCTACATTAGTTCGTGTTTTTCAGTATTAACATACATTTATACATGTTTGCATACTATTGTTTTACATACATGTATACGTGTTCGCACATATACCCTTGTATTTACATTGAACATACCATTGTACTAACATACATTTGTACATATCTGAATATCATTGTATTTACATACATTTGAGATTGTCTGCATACCATTTAATTTTTCATGTATTTGCACTTGTCTGCATACTATTGTATTTACTTATATTTGTACCGGTATTTGTATATACATACCCTTGTATTTGCATATACCTGTACGTGTCTGTATACCCTTGTATAATTCACATACATTTGTACGTCTCTGTATACCATGGTATTTACATACAATTGCACTTGTCTGTCAAACCAGTATTTACATACATTTGAACTTGTCTGCACACCATTGTATTTGAATACATTTGAACGTGTCTGTACATACCCTTGTATTAACATACATATGTACGTTTCTGCGTACCATTATATTTACATAAATCTGTATGTGTCTGCATACCATTGTATTCACATAAATTTGTAGGTGTCTGCATAGCATTGTATTTACATACATTTGTATGTGTCTGCATACCATTGTTATACATACATATGTATGCATCTGCATTGCATTGTATTTACATACATTTCTAGGTGTCTACATACCATTGTATTTACATACAGTTGTAGGAGTGTGCATACCATTGTATTTACATACATCTGTACGTGTGTGCATACCATTCTATTTACATTTGTGCGTGTCTACATACCATTGTTTACATGTACATACATTTGTATGTGTCTGCATACTATTGTAACATACATTTGTACGCATCTTCATACCATTGTGTTAACATACATTTGTACTTCTCTGCATACCATTGTAAAATACGTTTGTACGTGTCTAAGTACCATTGTATTTACGTGCATATAAATTTGAATGTGTCAGCATTCCATTGTATTTACATACATCTGTAGGTGTCTGCATACCATTGTATTTAAATACATTTGTACAAGTCTGCAGACCATTGTATTTACATACATTTGTAGGTGTCTACATTCCATTGTATTTACATACATCTGTATGTGTGTGCAAACCATTGTATTTTCATAAATTTGTAAGTGTTTACATACCTTTGTTTTTACATACCTTTGTATGTGTCTGCATACCATTGTATTTACATACATTTACTACATGTCTGCATACCATTGTATTTAAATACATCTGTACGTGTGTGCATACCATTATATTTAAATACATTTGTAGGTGTCTGCATACCATTGTGTTAACATACATTTGTACTGTAAGTGTCTGAATACCATTGTATTAATATACATTTGTATGCGTCTTCATACCTTTGTATTTACATACATTTATGTGTGCCACTGTGTTTACATACCATTGTGTTTACATACATTTGTGTGTGCATACCATTGTGTTTACATACATTTGTGTGTGCATACCATTGTGTTTACATACATTTGTGTGCATCTTCATACCATTGCGTTTACATACATTGTATGTGTGGGCATACCATTGTGTTTACATACATTTGTAATGTAAGTGTCTGCATAACATTGTATTTACATACATTTGTAGGTGTCTGCATGCCTTTATATTTACAAACATCTGTATGTGTCTGCATACCATTATATTTATATACATTTGTATGTGTCTAAATACCATTGTGTTTACACATATCTGTATGTGTCTACATACCATTAATTTTACATACATTTGAAATTTTAGTCTGCATACCATTGTATTTACATACATTTGTACTTGTCATCATACCATCATGTTAACATACATTTGTATGTGTCTGCATACCATTATATTAACATACATTTGTACGTGTCTGCATACCATTGTATGTGTCTGTATGCCATTTTATTTACATACATCTGTATGTTTCTGCATACCATTGTATCTACATACATTTGAATGTTTCTACATACCACTGTATTTACATACATCTGTACGTGTCTACACACCATTGTGCTTACTTTCAATTGTATGTTTTTGCTTACCATGGGATGTACATATATTTGTACTTGTTTGTATAACTGTTGTATTTACAAAGGTTATCATAATAAGGATAAATATAAATGTAATCCTATCCTTAATATACTGTCTGATTTAGAAATCTCACTTTTTAACAAGTGTGGATCGTATTGCAAGGCAATAAAGAAGTGGAAAAGCTTGTTATACCTCGAAAATAGTTAAATAAGAAGAGTTTTCCAAGCCCAAGGCACATAACTCCGTCAAAGATCAATAGATCCAAGTATACTCAAACAGTGGTTGACTAACAATGCAAATATCAACTTAAAATCTGAAACGGTTTAGAAAAAAGTCCAGAAAACCTATATTTTACAAAAATTTTCAAAGTCCAAGGCCCATAACTCCATTAAATATAAATGGAATGGAACCAAACTCGATATTGATCTGTAACTCATAGTGGTAGATTCACATAGCAAATATTAGCTTATATCTGAAACGGTTTAGAAAAAAAAGTCCCGAAAACCTATATTTTACCAAAATTTTCAAAGTCCAAGGCCCATTACTTCGTCAAATATCAATGAAATGTATCCAAACTCCAACTTATCTGTAAGTCATAGTGGTAGACTCGTATAGGAAATATTAACTTCATATCTGGAACGGTTTAGGAAAAAAGTCTGGAAAACCTACATTTTACCAAAATTTTCTAAGTCAGACCTATAACTCTGTCCAAAATCAATGGACCAGAACCAAACTCAAACTTGATCTGTAACTCATAGTGGTAGACTCACATAGCAAATATTAGCTTCATACCTGGAACGGTTCAGAAAAAAAGCCTGCAACACCTATTTTTTACCAAAATTTTGTAAGTCAAAGGCCCATAACTCCGTCCAAAAGCAATGGACCGGAATCAAACTCGAACTTGATCTGTTACTCATGGTGGTAGTGTTACAAACCAAATATATATATCTCTTATAGTATAGGAAAAATGTCTGGAAAACTGAGTGTGACGCACTGACGGACTGACAGACTGACGGAGTGCACACCTAAAGTCCCTTCGGCAAAGCCGGTAGGGGACTAATATTGATTTTTATGACGTTCAGAACACTTTCTTATAATTTATTAGAGGTATTATGTGATGAAATAAAAGGGACAACAGGAAACATCTACAATGGCTGAAAATAATAAATACATGCAATAATTTGCTAAGGAACTATACAGAAAAAACACGAATAAGACAAAAGACTAACGTAAACAACGGTAGGACTCGGGACTGCCGAACATGGTACTGGCACTAATAAAAGCCAGCAGTAGGGTTAAACCGGTTTATGGGTACCCAAACCTCCCCTTTATCGTTCCCGTTTCCCTATAGTATAATAAACATACGAATAAAACCCAAAACAGGTAGACTAGTAATTCCATGACCACAATCTTGAAAGGAGAGAAAATGACAATTCATAATTTTGAAAGATGTGTCACACTGCTAATCTGCTGGCTAGCTAAAGGAGCCTAGTCGGCTGGTAAAACACTGTCACACTAAGGAAAAAAATCAAACTCAAACTTCCCAAAGGATTTGGTCAAGAATCATCATTTATTTCAGTAGACATTATCAGTATCAATGAGAGGCCAGTATGTATGTAAAATGTTCAGGTCACTAGATCTCAAAGCTAATTTAATGGATGCAAGCAGAGTATCATGTCAATATCTCTTTTATAGGTAAAGAATGTACATCCCGGTTTTTCTGGATTTTAAATTAGTTTCTGAAATTCTTTAACAACAATCATGTAACTAGAGGCTCAGAGACTGAGCCTGTATCGCTCACCTGTCAAAATGCTTCTATGAAATACATGACTAAAATGATGTTTTCTTACCAATGGGTTAAACAATATTCAATCAATCAATCTTACCAATGGGGTCAAATGTTTAGCTATGTTCTTCAATAGCACCCGGATTTTTTGTCTGATCCTATTGAAATGAATAATTTTTGCAAAGGACCTATACATTAAGTTAGTTTCAAAGATGATGATTATAAGGATGGTTATCTCATTCCTGGCTCCAATGTTATTATTTTGTGCACTGGAGGCCTGGTTTTTTGTCAGATCAAAATGCAATGAGCAATTTTTGTAAAGTACCTTCCATACATCCTTACTGTGAAGATCGGTTGAATTTGCTTCAGTGGTATCAGAGGAGAAAATGAAAATGTTATTTTCCCTTCGGGTCCTATGTTAAACTATGTTCAGTGATGGCAGCCATGATTTTTAAGGGATCGGAAACTTTTGGGCAGTCTATATGAAGGACCTTCCATACATCATTCCTGTAAAGTTTGGTTCAATTTCCTTCAGTAGCTTCAGAGAAGATAGCAAATATATATGCTTTTCCCATAGGGTCCTGTGTTTTTTTAAAACTATGTTCTGCACTGACAGCCATGTTTTTTGGTAGATTAGAAAAATTTTGGTAATCTAAGTAAAGGACATCCATACATCATTCCTCTAAACTTTGATTCAATATGTTTTAGTAGCTTCAGAGGAGTCAGTCAATATATGCTTTTTCCCAATAGGGTCCAATGTTAAACTATGCCCTGCAATGACGGCCATGTTTTTGGCGGATCAAAAAAATTTCGGCAAATTAAGTAAGGACCTTCCATACATCATTCCTGTAAAGTTTGGTTCAGTTTGCTTCAGTAGCTTCAGAGGAGATAGCAAATATATGCTTTTCCCTTAGGGTCCCATGTTAAACTATGTTCTGAGCTGGCAGCCATGTTTTATAGTGGATCGGAAAAATTGTGGCAAACTAAGTAAAGGACCTTCAATACATCATTTTTAAAAAGTTTGATTCAGGTTGCTTCAGTAGCTTTAGAGGAGATAGCAAATATATGCTTTTCCCATAGGTTACCACGTTAAACTGTGTTCTGCACTGGAGGCCATGTTTTTTAGCTGATCGGTAAAATCTGGGCAAACTAAGTAAAGAAACTTCCATACATCATTCCTGTAAAGTTTGGTTCAATTTGCTTCAGAAGCTTTAGAGGAGATAGCAAATATATGCTTCTCCCATAGGGTCCCATGTTAAACTATGATCTGCACTGGCGTCCATGTTTTTTGGCGGATCTGAAAAATTTCGGCAATCTTCATGAAGGACCTACCATACATCATTCCTGTAAAGTTTGGTTAAAATTTGTCCAGTTGTTTCAGAGGAGATAGTCAATACGTGAAAAGTTTACGGACGACGACTATGACAGAGGAGGACGACGACAGACGACGGACGCCAAGTGATGGCAAAAGCTCACATGGCCTTTGGCCAGGTGAGCTAAAAACAAGATTTAGAAATGCCCTTAGTAATAACCTGATGCGAGTAATACCATATTTACATATTAAATATTCATATCTGTTATAAAACTTCTTAAATGTATGCAACAACTTATGAAATCTGATACCATCAGTTGTGTGTTTATCCGTCTGCCTGTTTGTTAATCTGTCTGTACTTCCATCCTCTGGCGGTTTCTGACTGATAACTTGTAAACGAAATATCATGCGGTCTTCAAACTTGGTATCCAAGTTGTTTATCACAAAACTCGGGCCAATTCGATTTTGGGTTCAGAGGTCTGAAAGGTTCTGGAGTTATGCCCTTCATCATTTTGTTCGGGAACCTGCAATCTTGGATTTGATTTGTGGAGACACCAAGACTAATAATGGAACCTTCACAAGTGGTTTCAGAAGAGAAAATTCTTGGAATGCATCTCCAAGTAGGATTCAATGAATGTTAAACTCTGTTCCCTGCTGACTTAAGGTGTGACAAGGTATGGATGTGACAAGGTGATCTTTGAGTATATACCAATGTGATTAAAGGCTGAATTTTAAATGCTTTTTTAATTAAACTTAGATGTCTTATATAAATATAGATATCACTGGAATATTAACAAAACTGCAAATGACTAACACAATACAATCACAACTACCAAGCTTCAAACTAAGTATCAAATAATTCCTAATTTGACGCATTTGATTATGTCAGTTAAATATGAAAGCAGAGCCTGAATATTGAACTGATGTAAATAAATGTATATTAGTCTGGTATTCACTTACACGGTGGTAGGTTGTAAGATAAGTACGATAAGAATTTCATGATTATAACTGCCGGTACTACATATTACATTATTTTAGAAGTTAAACAAACCAGATTTGTATCTGTTTTGAACTTTTTTTTTGTTACCAGACTTATCATTTTTTTAATTGTGTATGTTTATTTTTCAGAAATACATTTTTTTAATTGCTGTCAACAATTTAAATTGCAATATACAAGAATTTGAATAAGAAATACACTCTTGACATTAAGGTGTATACGTTATAATCAGTACAAAATTGTTGTATTTTTTTTTTGTAAAACAGATGACGGTTTGGTTAAGCCTTCACATTCAAGTGAATACAATTCTTTAGAAACAGCATGTTGAAGCATTTTTTTACATAAACAACAAACATGAAGGTGGACGGAATGTTTTATCACAATCAGCACTTACAAAAATATACAAATATATCAATAACAAATGTCACAGTACATATAATGATTGGCAGCTTAAAACTCAAGCATTATGGGTTAGTAGCATTTCCAAAATAATGGATTTTTAACAAAGTAAGCTACATTATTTAATCTAAAGTTTATTATATGTTTTTACCCATAATGCCAGTTTATGAAGTGTTGAGTGACGAATTATGAAAAATGTTTATAAATAAAACAATGTTGTTATGCCAGATCTAATTTGAATCCAAGAAGTATTGACACATATGATTACTTAAAAAATCTGGTCAACAATCAAACACTCAATAACAATTAAGTATAAAAACAAATATATTCATCTTGGACATTGAAAGCAGATCTATATCTTAAATTATTTCTCAATAAAGAAGATAATAAAATTCATTGCCATCTTGCAAAAAATTGTTCCTATATATTGTAAATCTGTATTTTTAAACATAACCACATAGCGTTGTGTCCCACTTGAAACTGATGTCTGTTTAAAATCGATGTATCAGGGCTTACCACACTTCAACAGGGAGAATTAGTCTCTCTCAAGGAATAGGGAGGTTTGTTAATCCATATCCGCAGCTAGATTAAAATGAATTTATCTTTATCATTTAACTTCTTTTTTGTTATTTATTACCACTGGGCAAGTGGACTGTTAGTCAGCAAGGGCACTTACCAACCCAGTAGTCAGTACTTCAGTGCTGACCAAAAACCAATTTTGTTTTGAAACATGCAATATCCAAATTTTACAAAATTTTGTTCAAAGCTGAGGAGTATCTCCCTCATGCATAGCTCTGTCCTTAGCTGATTTTTGACTTTTCTATTTAAATCTTATTGGTTATGTGTTCTGTATCAGCTTTATACATATTTTGGTTTATGAACTTCCAAATGTTTTGATTTTATCTTCACTGAGAAGACATAAGTTGTCGAAATGAGAATATGCAAGAACAAAATTAACAGTAACTTCTGTATTTTGTTATTTAACATTATTCTATCTAATGACAAAGAAAAAAGTTAAAAATTTTGTAATTAACGTAATTCTAAATTTAATGCTTTATTAGTATTTATCTTTTCTGAAAATTACCCAAATGAGCACTTGTAAAAGGAAATAGAAAGAAATAGAAATACAGGTGAAAGATGCTCAGAAACTTACATAATTATAGTCATTTTCGGAGAAAATAACATACCTGCCAAGTGACCCGCATTTGCTGGGTCACACCCGCAAAAACATCCCTTCACCCATCGGTAAGCATGACCCGCTGCGGGTGACCATTTTCAGCCACAAAATTGACCAGGTGAAATTGTCGTGCATGTTTGTTTATTGATTTGTGTCAATCAACTCAAGTAGCATTCTGACAGGTAAACAAGTTAATTAGACTGTTTAATTAGTGTTGATTAGGGCAATTATTAGGACAGGTGTTGTTTATATAGTAATCAATAAGCACTGGCAACGATTACAACTTCTTATACGAAAATGTTTATAAATATCGCTAATTACCTACCTTAAATAATTTTCCTTTTTATAAAAAATGGCCATAAGATTTTGATGTTGACAATAATAAATACCCCAAATTATTGAAATATCTTTAAAAAAAATAGTTTTTGTTTTAAATAGTATCTTGGATATTTTCTCCACAAATTTTATTTTGATGAAGATAAAAATAAATGATTATAGCTGTTTAATCAATTTCTAATGAAATTATATATTGCCTTTGCAACACAATGGCTTCCCCAGATATATAATATGGATGAAATTCCATTAAAACAAAATCAGTGCAGAAAAATACTGCACTGTGTGTGGATATAGACCATAGAACATGGCAATTCAAATCACTTCTCAGTCATATCTGAGATCCAACATTGATTGACCAAAGCTGATTGCATTGCATATGTTTGGTATTTGTTTTTAATTGTCTGAAGCAGAGTTTAACTTTGAAAATATGCCGTCACGCGCTATGACCCAACATCTGAATGCACAATGTTGGGTCATGACCCACCACAGTACTTTTGGAGGTTGGCAGGTATGAAATAAAGGCAACTTGTATCACAACATGAGGACATTATTACCCTAATCACCAAATCTGGTGAACCCTGAATTATATACTTCCTAGCCTTATATGTACCTGGTTCTATCTTTGGAGTTTAATCTATTCCCTGTTATATGACACCAAATACACTATTGTATAATGTCTATTATGCCATATTTTGAATACAAAACAAGTAAAAACAGAAAAATACAAGGTTTTGATATATATGTCTTTGGGCTTAATGTTAATGGGGCTTATGTTATTAGATACGCATTGCAGAAAATGAGCCATGATAGTTACATGTATGTCTTGTAGTACACAGTATTAAATTCAATAGATGTGAGATCTTGTCATAGAAAAGTTTGATATTTTGTTTCCAAAACCAGAACTTTTAAATTATTAGATTTCTCACAGTGAGTTAATCAAATTTTGTTAATGTTTGAAAGCGAGGCTTACCGAGCTTTTAAACATTTCAAAATTTATTTAACGAGATGTGAGTAATTACATAATTAACTTGTTTAAGTTTTAGACCTGTTTCTCTAATGACTGAATAAAAAATGCCCAGGATTGTATTCCGAATAGATTTGGCGAAAAATTTCATGAGACTTGTTCTCTCTAAAAAGAGGAAAACAAATAATTCATCACTGATCAGGAAATGTGAAAACTGGATAGAAGGTAGAAAAATTATATTTCAATCCCAGTCTACTCAATAAAGAATTCAAACTGTAAGCATAAAAAGAAGTTATCAGTTTTTCTGAAGAAAAAACGTTTTAAATTGTTCTTACAAAACTACCGGTAATGAAAAATCAATATAAATGTCTTCCACTCAATTTCTCTACAATGAACTGTTACAATATCTCCTCCTTTAATGATAATCTTGGTAATCTCAAATAAGTTTTTTTTGTGATACTTTCTGAGAGCTAACACAGTAAAGATACCAGAGCATGTTGATATGTTTCATGTCTGTTGATTAAGAAACTTCCAATTTGTTACACTAGAATTGCTATATATTTTAAACACGTAGACTAGCTCTTGCTTTATCCAGGATTTCCTTCCTAATCTTTGGGTAGTTTGGATGACTATTTAACACCTGAAATGAACAGTAAAAGTTATGATAAAATGTACTGATACTTCAAAATAAAGCATTATGATAAAATGTAAGAGTCCAGTTTTTAAAGTGTGATGACCCACATTGTACAAGTTTTATGGAAAAATGTAAAACAATAGAAATTAACTTTGACTTGAACAAGAATCTATCTTTTAACTGACATTGCTATAACACCACAGATAATTAAAGTTATCAATCTGCAACATACATACAAGACCATCATAAAAAATATCCTAAATTCTCATCCCCCCCCCTGATTTTTTTCCCGTCTAATAAAATTTATTCTGATGTTTTAACAATTTGGGTAAATTTCTTTTAAAATGACAGCAATTTTCACAAAATTTGATAAACAAGAGGCTCTCAAGAGCCTATATCGCTCACCTGGGTCCTATGCAGCACTATAATTCCAAATTGATGGGCCATCTTTGGTGGTGTATGTACATAAAAATTAGAAACTTTTTATAAAATTGAATTAAAATTGTTCAAGCAGTTTCAGAGAAGATTTTTGAATGCAGTTTCCAAACTTAAAGGGCCTATGTTAATCTAAGTTCCCTGCTGGCAGCTATTAAACATAAAACTTTGAAGAGAGTCACCCAAGGACTATCATATCAAAATTCTACTGAAATTATTCAAGCAGTTTCAGAGCAGAAGATCTTTTTATGTATTTCCAATTGGGTCCTATGTTAAACTAAGTTTTGCCACTGGTGGCCATGTCGGAAGACGGATCAGCACCAAAGTAACAATCTTGGTCAAAATCTCAAAAGTTTCATTTATGCAATGTTTAAATTGAATCCATTCAGTGGTTTTCTATTATATGGTTGTATGCATTTCCCCTTAGAGTCTTATTCATTGCTGGAGGCTATATTGGATAATGGATCAGCACCGAAGAAAAAACAGTTGGTCAGCTTCTCATAAGCATCATTTATGCAAAGTTTGGTTTAAATCTATTCAGCAGTTCTCTAAAAGATCTTCTGTTAAATTAAGTTCACAGCTGGTGACACTTGGTCAGCACCTGACAGGCATATTTCATGTCATGTTTGATTTAAATCCATTCAGCAGTTCTCTAGAAGATCTTTGTGCCCATTTCCCATAGGGTCCAATGCTGTGGGTCATATACGATGACGGATCGGCACCTAAGTAAAAATACTTAGTCTGCATCCATAAGCATTATCAATGCCAAGTAATGGTTAAAGCAATTCAGTGGTTCTCAAAAAGAAGTTCTTTGTATGCAAATTTGGTTCAAATACATTTGGTGGTTCTTTGTATGAATTTCCCAATAGGTCAAATAGTAAACTAAGTTCCCGCTGGCGGCCATCTTGGAAGAGGTCGGAAAACTTGAATGTGTTCAATAAAATATAGTCCTTAACATGCTGAACATTTTTGCAATTTAAACTTGACCTCTATCTCAAAACGTTTTTGAAATATAGGACAAAAAGTAAAAAATCACGAAAAATTTGAACAACAAAGGGCCACAGCTCATATATAGGTGCCTGGATTTTCTTCAAAATTTCCATGTGGGTAGATCTTAACATGCTGAACATTTTTGCAATTTAAACTTAACCTCTATCTGTTATAGTTTTTTAATAAAAAATAAAAAACATCAAAATTTTTAAAATGTTACGGAAAAAGGGCAATAACTCTTAGAGGGGTCATCAGATTTTCTTCAAAATTTCAGCATGGGTAGATCTTCTCAGTCAAATTTTTGATATCTGTAACGGTTTTTGAGTTATTTGCCAAAAACTGTAATTTACCCCTATGTTCTATTTTTAGTAACGGCAGCCATGTTGTTTGACCTAAGACATACAAAATAACAAATTTGAAACTAGATACCCTAGTGATGATTCAGGTAAAGTTTGGTTCCATTTGATCCAGTGGTTTCAAAGGAGAAGATTTTTGAAAGTGAGCTAACGACGGACGGACGACGGACGGACGGACGACAGACACCAAGTGATGGCAATAGCTCACCCTGGCATAGCCAGGTGAGCTTAAAAAAAAAACCACAAAATGTTCCATGGAGTACATTGTTGACAATGAGACTTGTCTACATCTTGATATGTGTGCAGTTTGTTCTGTTTACTTGTTTCAGTTCCTTCATTTTCTTTATTATTTATCATGAATTCATATTGCAATATACTTACTCCCAACATTTTTTTAATGTACATGTACATGTACTTTCAAATCCTTGATTTTCAACTTTCATTTTCAAGTACTTGAAAGAAATTCAAGCACAAGTGCAAATCCCTGTATCTAGGTAAAAACTAGATGTAACTGTGGGCCACAAATTTATACCCCCCGCTTCTTGTTGATGATCCTACCCTGCACAGTTACAGACGTAGAAACGTACCATGGGGGTACTCCAAAAGTCCACCGTAACTTTGAGGCAACTTAAAATAAGAGGAAGGCACAGAGAAATCCTTTGATAAGACATAGACTCATTAGAACTATTTATCAGAGAGATGTTTTGCTACTCGATAGGGAAATGTTGGGGAAACCTTTTTAGCCTACCTTTTAAATTTTCAATATAGACTCTAAGTAGGAGAAATCTACAAAGTGCTGTAACTTTGTT
>MJUU01054665.1:43401-62253 GCA_002080025.1 Modiolus philippinarum | reverse complement strand
TTTAGCATTGGCCTTATGGGCCCAAAGTGACGTGATACACTACTATTGGGCTTATTATGGTTAGTCCTAGACTCGGCTTTAGTCTTGCTTGGAAATCAACCTGAAGAAATCAGAGCAATCTCAGACTAACGTATATAGTACACAAGAGCAGACCTAACTCTCATCCTTGCCCACTAGCTGAGGAACCGTAGCTGTTTTTGGTCTTTTTTCTGATATGTGGACCAAAAAACAGCACAGGACCATAAGAGCTACAGTACCGCCGCTACCTTGCCACCCATATACATGTAAAGTGAGAATTTGTTTTTCATATTCTGCACACATACCAATCTGTCTAGGTAGAACAATCGATCTAGGTACGCTCGATCGAGTTTTTAATTATTATATCCCTGCTTTATTGAAAAAAATACTGATACTAGTTTACTCCTGTCCGTCCTCCGTCCAAAATTAATTGCATTGATTAATGCCGCAAGGAAACAAACAGACTGTCGAATAAAATACAAATTGCATGAAATTAATTGCAAAGAAAGAAAACTAAATATAAATGATTAAGTGATCACCAGAGATCAAAAGCAGGTGATTTGATTACATGATTACCAGGACCCACCTAAACTAAACAAGCCCTATTAAAAATTTGTATGGAATAAGCTAATCATTTGTCAGGGCCAGGGCTCATGTAAGTGTTCTATTAATACTCTTTCATGACATGTTTCCATAGATATAATATTAAAATTGTTTTAAAAGGTTACTAATATAGACTTGAAAGTACATTTTGGCAGTTCACTTGTATTGGAATATAAGATTCATTACTGATAATTTGAAAACCATACTTACTAAAGAGTGGAACAGCAAAATGGAAACCTTTTATGAGGGCAAACTGCAAACTTACAGTTTGTACAAGACTAGTTTTGGGTTTGAATATTTATCAAGTACCTAAAGTTTTTCATTGAGAAGCAGTTTTACTAGTAACCTGCGTGTTTCAGCTCACAGGCTACAAATTGAAACTGGTCTATTCAAGGGTCTGAGCTTCGGTGCCAAAGATTATGTACTAAATATTCTTCAAATGATATTGAGAATGAAACACATTTTCTGTTTGAATGTAGTAGTTAAAATGAATACAGACCAACAATGTTGCCTGAAATAATTGAAAATTATAAAAATTTCAATTATTAAATAGTACACAAATATAATATGGCTATTCAGTGTTGATGACCCTGAGCTCTTAAATCATGTATGCAAAATCATTCATAAACTTTTACATTGATAACTATGTATTCAGATATGATTATAAGTCTGTGTAATTTTTTTGCTTTTAAATTTTTATTTTATTCTCTAGTCTGTTTGTTTCCTTGTGGCATCGACCACTGGTGTCTGTTGTACCAAATCTATTAATTTTACTATTTTCTTTGGCATTAGACAAATATCATTGTTTATTATTTGCACTAATAAACGCTGTTATGTTTTAATTGCATTGATCCGTGGTGCCTGTTGCACTTAAACTGCTGATTTCTTCTAGCTTACTTGCATTAGTCATGGGTAGTACAAAGCGCTTTTAATTGATGTCTGTTGCTCTAAGATTACTGATATAACATAACTAGCTTTCTTGCATCAGGCACAAGTATGGCATACAGCAATTATTCTATTTATTTTTAATTTATTTAGTTATTTTTCTCATATTTATTCATCTCTCTGTTCATCTGGTTTCCTTCTTATGTTGACTCCAATGTTTGATTTCCATGCTTCTGATGCATTTATTTACCAAATAGCAGTATTTATTGCACTATTGTTGTCAACCACACCGGTATACCCATATTCAAACTGATAATGTGTAAATGATTATTATCACCGTTGTTAAATGTACGATTTGTGCTCTGTCTTAGTCATTGTAAAATACATGCCCCCTGTGGGCCCTTGGATTGACAAATAAAAAATTATGTATATATATCTGTACAAGTGAAATTCTGATCTGGATTTATATATAGGTGAGCTAAGTTGACAAGTTAGTTAAGTTGATATAACAAGTAAGTAAAGTTGATATAACAAGTTAGTAAGTTGATATAACAAGTTAGCTAAGTTGATATAACAAGTTAGTAACTTGATATAACAAGTTAGTAATAACTTGATATAACAAGTTAGTTAAGTTGATATAACAAGTAAGTAACTTGATATAACAAGTTAGTAAGTTGATATAACAAGTTAGCTAAGTTGATATAACAAGTTAGCTAAGTTGATATAACAGGTTAGCTAAGTTGATATAACAAGATAAAAAAAGAGCTTCACATGATACTAACGGGCTTCCGTAGTTAATCGATAGACCCCAGGGTATTATAACAATAAATACAGGTGTTACGTTAACCAGGTTTACTCCCTCTGTTTTCGACTCAAATTTTCTGTTGAAATAACAAAGAAGGATAATGGAAAAATTTTAAACCCTTTGTTGTAAAATTATGGTAATGCATGGCATGAAGCGGCAAAAAAAATTAGCTTTCCATTGGTGTATACCATTTCATCCTTCAACATTTACTGGAGAAAAGTCGCGGCAAATTTCGTTGTGGCTACTTTAATACAACAATTTTCTTGAATCGGCAAAGACACTTTGAAGGATACGTTTAATTTGTATTTCAAGTTTATCATGAGGAAGTGTGGTGTGGTATAGAGTGTGGAAAATCAAATGCTTTAAGAGAATTTATAAACGGAATGTAAGAATTTTAAGTGCTCACATGTGATTAATGTCACTTCACGTGAAAAGTTTCATAGTAGTGTGGTACCTATCTTTTACTGCAGGTAAAATCTTAGGTACTTCAATCGAGAGTTTAGTAGTTGAACAAGATAAAGATCCAGCTTTTAGCTTTCCTTTATGGACTTATGAATAATTTTGGTAGCCAATATATGTATTGCAGGTTTTGATTCTTATTTTTGATTTGAATATTCAAAGAGGATATAAATGACACGCGATTACGAAGTATTTCATCTTGGTCAATTGAAACTGTTTTTGTATGTAGCAGTGCCTGATCGTCAAATTTGAGATGTAATCCCTAAAAAGGTGAAGATCTAGAAGCTTCTTCCTTTTTCCCTTTTTCTCTAGTTCTGGAGGATATATTGATGTGATCAATTTAGCAAAGATTCGTTATGAATGGAAAGAAAATCATCAATATATCAATAAGTCAATAAGTGAGATTGAAGGATCTAGCATCTTTTAATTTATGATGTGTTACGAGTCTTTGAAGAAATTCAGAAATTCTGTCTCGTAGGAATTCGAATAGAGGAGCACAATTCATGCAAATTGGTATATCAACTTGCTGTTGATAGATACCACTTCCAAATGAGACAATATATTTTCAATAAGAAAACCAAGCATACTGCACACCTGTTTTTTCTAGTAGCATATACTTTTGCTTTAAAATTGGCTTTTGAAAAAAAATGTGGCTTTATAACCTAATACAACAAATTTCTTGAATCGACAAAGGCCTTTTGAAGGATACATTTAATTTGTAGTTTATCATGAGGAAGTGTGGTAAAGAGTGTGGAAAATCAAATGCTTAAAGAGAATTTATAAACGAATATAAACGGAATGTAAGAATTTTAAGTGTTCACATGTGATTAATGTCTCTTCACGTGAAAAGTTTCATAGTAGTGCGGTACCTATCTTTTACTGCAGGTAAAATCTTAGGTACTTCAATCGAGGGTTTAGTAGTAGAACAAGATACAGATCCAGCTATTAGCTTTCCTTTATGGACTTTTGTATAATTTTGGTAGCCAATATAAGTATTGCAGGTTTTGATTCTTATTTTTAGTTTGAATATTCAAAGATGATATAAATGACACGCGATTGCAAAGGATTTCATCTTTGTCAGTGCATGATGTATTGTGATCTGATCGATTCATTGTTCTTTGTTGGTGCAGTTTTAATGATGTGATTGCATACAACAACGATTTTATTAGAAGATTTGTCTGCAGGAACGACAACATATTTATCATTTAATGTAGAGTGGCACTTACGGGCTTCAAGGTCTTCAAATACGCACTTGATTGTTTACAAATCTGCGTGGTTTGTTTTACACGACTCTGCACTCTTTCCCAATCTGACATGTACTCAAGTTCTGGTTCTCAGTCTGTCTCTTTCTTAACCAACGTTTTGGTGTCATCTTCAAATTTATACGCTTTGTTTCACGGATTTTCGGACCAATGGAGACCATCTTCCGTTGAAATTCGTTTTGAACGATCTTAAAGATCGTCGATAAACGATCTTAAACGATCTTAAGATCGTCGGTAATGATTGACCAGAGGGACAGTAAACAAAGGAGAGGTGGAACATTCGCATGTCAGAGGGATTTTAGAAAATTCTCAATATCTAGGTCCAGGAATGCCTTTTTGTAGTTAGAAATTATCCTGCTAATGGTCAATTTATGGCAATAAGATATTATAGGTTTGGATTGATCTCTTAGACTATTTTGATACTAGAAGTGACCTCTTTGCGGTTCCAAATGTTGCTGATGTTAATAGCATCTACATGTATTCCTTTGTTGGTAACTTCGGTATTTAGTTATTTGGCAAACGGGCAAACGGTATATGAATATATGAATAAAATTCCTGTTTTCGTTGTAAATAGGTTAGGTCTTTACAGGTTTTAACTGTTGGAAGGACGCAACATCAGACATTAAACTATAGTCTGTACTCTACTTATAGTTTCTCTAGTCCAAAATCTCGTACGTATTCAGAAATTGAACTCGTCAAATACCCAATATTCTATTATAGTTAATCGGAGAAAAAACTGTGATGTATGGTCATGATGAACACATAATGTTTAGGAGGTAATTGAACAAATCAGGAACAGATCTGAAGGTCAAGTCATCCAAAGAAAATGATTCACCAACAAAAATTCTGGATATAATATGTTATGTTCATGACTCCGTCTAGATCTTTGGCTGACATTGAAAACGTTCATCACATTAATAACAATGCACCCAAGGCTAGATGAATTTCCTTTACATTTTATATTGTTATTACAACCAATGCAGTTCCCAACTTTTTTATCCAAAGGAATTCGCTAGGATTTAGGCTGTTCGTGCGGTAACTCTAATACATGAACTTCCATACATTATTAAGCGATGTCATTTAATGTGGGCAGATATCATGCATAAATTGTGGTTTTTTCAAAATTGGTATTGAAAAGTAAGTGAGAACCGAACCTTCCATCTAAAACGAATAATCCAAGGACAATGGCAACATCGGAAAAACAAAGCAAAGCAAAGCAAAGATACAACATGAGTACCACACAGAAAAGAAAAATGAAGACACACAAACAACACGGACCCAATAAAAACATGGATAAAATCATGTGCAACGATAGAGTGAGTATCTTCTGCATAGGACACCCGCCGTGTTGAACACGTCAACTCCGGTAGTAAAGTCAAAACCGGTAAAGGAAAAACAAACTGTTTATTCAGGGGCCGACTCCGACCTGCTGTTGGGTGTGGGGTTTTCTCATCGTTCATTGAAGATCTTATGGTGGCTTTGAGTTGTTATTACTCCCCTTTGGGTCGTTGTCTCTTTGACACATTCTCCGTTTCCCTTCTTTTTTCTACTGTAGCTGTAAAGAGAAAGATCTGTTGTCATCTTGGAAACAGATATTACATAGCGATCTACAAGATCGTGATGTCGGCCGTATCACTTCTGTAGTAATGACTTCAAGTTATGGGAAATAACCTTGCTTAAGTAGCCTATTTATAAGCAGCCGAGCTCTACCAAGGTAGTCACTGCATCAACCACAGGCCCTTGAGTAGTTAATGGGTTGGGAAACGCCTTTGGAATGTTGCTCCAAAGAAAAGGATGGTTGACTATTAGAAAAGCGAAGTCATCGCGTTTGTCGTACAGCCTAATATACCTCTGTTGTCAATTTAAAGATGAAAGTCAAGGAACGGGGCCGATGTGGAAGCATCTGTAGTATCCTTAATTTCGATCTCTTTGGATAGATAAGATGAAGAAAATGGCCAAAGCGAGAGTTGTTTAGTGAAAAAATATCATCTATATAACGGAACTTGAAATTAAAGGACTGGGCCAGTTTTAAATCTTTATTTTGAAGAAGCCCTTCGATGAATTCAGTCTCATACGAATGGAGAAACAGATCGGCTAAAAGAGGCTCAACTACAATGGCCGGGAACTTCAATCACATGCCACAATTTACACGCGGACTGCACTTGAAAAACAATAAAGAAAAAAGAGACAAACATAAATAATAACAGGAACTTCTCCAAACTGGACAAATATTTTGTCGATCAGAAACTCGAACATTTTAATAATTTAATGTTTTGTTTTTTTGTCGTTTTAACCTGGATATGGGATGTTGTCTCCTTGACATTTACCCCATTTCCTTTCTTTTTCATATTTTAATCACCTCCTCTTGTGTATATTTTTTCTGTGATTCTAAGTCGTATTATCCGGAAAGACGCCTCCTCTGAATAAGTAAATACTCCAAATTTACATATAAGATCGGACTATAACGCCCTCCATGTTATAATTACTACTTACCTGCCTTCCTTTCTGTTAAAACGGGTTTACTTTTGCATGAAGAGAAACTGAGTACTTTTACATTCACATAAGACAAAGTTTGTATTTATACATCGTAAGACTAAACAATTGAACAGCGCTTTAATTTTTGTTTTTGATCTTGAAGTCACCATGAGGCCTTCAACAATGAGCTCTGCTCATAGCTCATAGTAAGTTCAAGATGGTCCATAGTACTGGTCGAGAGGACTTCATTTCACATCCTTGATTTTAGTGTCCAGTGGCATAAATCATTTCGTTGTTAAAGTATATCCGATATCCCCTCATAAACAATGTAAAACTGACGGAGTACATTTTTATGTTTCAAAAAAACAAAACAAAAAAAAACACACATTCAATTAAATCTGTTATATCGTTACATCCAGGTATGTCATGGAATACTTGCTGAAAAATTTGTTATTTTATTTAGAATGCACACGGAATCCTGAAAATGAGACGTTTGTAGCGATATATTTCGAATCTAGTGATGATTATGATCTCACGTGACTCGTCATCAAGTTACAGTCTTGAAATAAAGTCGAGTTTAGTCTAATGGTTTGGTTGTCTCTTACTTTGAATATAGCAAAGTGCATATCATTTCGTCTATTTGATAATGGAAGTCTGGAACGTTTGATTGGTGTATTAACCGTCCTCAAATCTACGAAAATCTAATGTCACCATCAAATACATCTTATTGAAAGAGGTAGTAATCGAACTTGTTTTCGGACCTTCAATAGCATTCAAACTTAAGGTCTCTTGTCTATTTACCAAAACCTCACGTATTTTTGACATAAGGCGTGAGTTAGAACCGATTTATATGTTTTAGATCAGTAACCGAGAAAAGCTTTAGAAAGCTCATTCTAACTTTCATAGCTAACACCATTAATCTAGGTATCTACGGAACATTGTTCAGAGAAAAAAAATGACTTTGGTATAGACGAATAAAATAGTGTTCATGAATGATTTTACTTTTCGGTGCATTTTGTATAGTAAGAGAAAGCAAATAGTATAGTTTACCTAAATAAAGTAGACATTATATTGGTCAAATTTAAACAAATGGGAGAAATAACAAAATTATGGGAGAGCCAAAGTCCAAGAGGCAACATCTTCGCTAGCCAAGGGTTACGATTCGCTCCTCTCATCTTCACATCTTCGCTAGCCAAGGGTTACGATTCGCTCCTCTCATCTTCACCCTTGGTGGATTGAGCATGTCCGGGGATCTGGACCATCTTTTTTCTTGAAAGTTTTTCAGGCAAAATGACCCCAAAATAGCAAAATATTGGCTGGATACCCCCTCCCTTTTTCTTGAACCCCATTGAAACGCAACTTTTTTTCAAAGGTTGGGTCCGTTGGAGCACTCGATGTTTAATCACAATAACTATAACATGAAAAATGGGGAAAAAAATCGTTGTTTCTTTCCCTCATCTTATGATAACTGTTCAATTACTCCATCTCTTTTCTTGTAACATACTTTTACTACCATACACCTAGATCAACACTTTTTGCATTACGGTGTATTTAATTTCGTATCTAGTAATATTTATTTTTGCGAGAATAATATTGTGGCTTTTTATCCACAGTAGCCAAAAAATAGACACATGTATGCTGAAATGAAGAAAAAATGAGATCGGGTCACTAGATAAATTAAAAAAAAACAAGAAAACTCGTAGAGACAGTGTTATATTAAAGAAGAAGCAACTTTCAAGTGTTGAAGTTTGACCAAATTTTACTGCAAAACATGTTCTCGGAATTTTTTGTGCCACTTAAAGCAAACTCTTCGCGGTTTTAAGCCCATAATCGAGCCATATGCGAATTGTTTTATCGTATGCATGGTATGCGTAAATAAATGGTTTGTCGTGTTAAGACAACACTTTTGAGAACCGAAGTTCGAAGCTCTGTATCGACAATTAGGCTAAAGGAGTTAACTAACAAGAATATGAATTCTTATTTTCTAAATAACAAGAAGAGTAGAATGCAACTCTGAGGAATAACATGTTGATAAAAAAAATCACCAGAAGCCGGACTGTCAATGCCGGATCGGCAAGAAATGTGTTTCATTCTTTACCAAACCCATCTTGGAGATTTGAGTTTGATTTTTCTTCCGTAGTGCGACAGTGTTTTACCAGCAGACTAGGCTCCTTGGGCTAGCCGACAGTTTAGCGGCGAGCACTTCTTGATCCGTCTTTCAAAATTACGTTTTTCCCCCCTTTTCTTGATTCTGGTCATGGAGTTAGCAGTCTACCTGTTTTGGGTTTTATCCGTATGTTTATTATACTATAGGAAAACGGGACAGAGAAACTGGAGGATTGGGTACCCATAAACCGGTTTAACCCTACTGCTGGCTTTTGCTAGTGCCAGTACCAAGTCCGGCTGTCCCGAGTTCCTATCGTTGTTTACGTTTGTCTTTGTGGTTTCTTCTTATGCAGTTCCTTTGTGGTATGTGGCTATTTTTTTTCGGCGATTGTAGATGTTTCATGTTATCTTTTTATTCTTTTCACTGTTGAAAGCCTCATGGTGATTTCAAGATGAAGGACAACAATTAAAGTATTGTCCATAGCTTGGTTTTCGAGTCTGTTTGTAGAGACTTTGTCTCATGTGCATTATCTCCATATCCTTTCATCAATGTTTATTTGTTAGAATAAGTGAAATCTATGAAAAATAGTGAAACGCACCACAAAGGACAATTAATAAGGCGAAATATTTACTCACTCGTTTAATTTGCATATGATTATGTTTCCACTCTTGATATTTTTTAATCAATCAGTTCTGTTTATTTCTATTTAAACTGATATGTTGCATATACTTTTATATTTTTATTTTTATGTTACTGATCTCAGGGACATTATATGTCTCGGCCTTTACTTTTTTCTAGCTATATTCGCTACATGCATATAGCGTAGACTGAATTTTAATCAAGTGCTCGTTCTTGATGAATGAAAATATTAATAGTTAAGAATCTAAAATATATGCATCTAAGGAAATCCAAACCTTGCTTTGCTATTAAAAACAAATATAATATGTTGTTAACTGTAGAAGTGATGGAACAAATGATATTTCTTCCCCTTTTTTCAGAGAAATACCAAAATGTTAAAAGAGTCTATGGCTTTTTCCAATAGCAAGGAAAGATATATATATAAAGCCAGATGTCTCTGGCAAGGACATGTAAGCGTACATATAATTCTGATATACCAGACGCGTTTTAAATTCCGACGACACGTTTTATCTTTATATGCGACGTCGAAATTTTGTCTAAAACTTGACTTTTCATATGGTGTTCAAATGTCTCTCGCGAAAAAACAAATTCGGTGACCCCGATTTTTGTACATCAATATGTTTCTAAGGACATTAAAAATATGTATTAAGTTTTTTTGAAAAATTGTATGTATTGGTATTAATTAAGTGGGTGTTTTAAAAGAAAGCTCAAGTTTTCTTTTTCGATTTTCACGTTATTTCTTTGTTAATAAGGGGGTTTAGGCCACCAACTTCTAAGCTCTCATGAAAAAACTAAGTCGGTTACCCCCAATTTTTTTTTCAATATTTCTGTGTAATTTGGTAATATCGATCCGCATGCAAAATTAAAAAAAAATTATGAGATTTGTTTTTACAGACTCTTCACCTTAATTGTTGTTTCCTCTATCGGATTTGACTTTACTACCGAATTTGACATGTTCAACACGGCAGGTGTCTTAAAGAAGCAGGAGATGCTTACTCTACCGGTGCACCTAATCTCACCCATGATTTTTATTGGGTCCATGTTGTGCATCTTTGTATGGGTGTATCTTAATTTTTCTTTTCTGTGTCGTACTCATGTTGTGTCTCTGTTTCTTTGTTGTTTTTGATGTTGCCGTTGTCCTTGGATTATTATACACCGCTTTAGTGGGCGGTATATAGTGATCATAGTATCTGTTCGTTCGTTCGTCCGTCCATTCCGTCCGAAATAGGGGTACACACATTGTGGCGATAACTCTTCCTAGACTACTGGGTGAACTTTAAAGAAACTTTCACAGCATGTTCAGTACACATTGCCATTGTGCTCCTTATATTTAAATTTTAATTTAATCTTTTTTGAGTGGGCGGGGGTGCTATACTCGCAGTTTTAATTTCTAGTTCGTTTTGTATTGACGGTTCGGTTCTCACTTACTGAAATGCATTTTATCAAAACTCATTTATTACATTTTTTTTTATTTAGGATCCAAAATTGTTTTAAGTGAGTTATTTCCCCTTACTTGAAAATCTAACAATTTGAAATTCTTCATGTTTCAAGATATAACTTTTTCAAAACGTCCGTGACATATTTTTTATGTTTTTGGATTGAAGCCATAGATTCAAAGATTGGGAAAAATTGTATGTCTGCTTATAGAAAAATATGTCGTTGGATTGTGTGGTAAAGGGCTTACTGTCGTGATTTGGTTTTTTTTTCATTTTGGTATTCCCCTTTCATCATTTTTGCTTCGGTTTCCTGACATATCCGTGACCCCCATTTTTTTGTATATTTTTATAGCATATTACTCAAAGTTTCATTGTACAATTTTTTTAAATATTCTATGTCATAAACCAAGACATTACAACTACCCTAATTAGATATTACAGTATCATTTTAGCACTGGTCCATTTTTTTAACAAAATGAGACGTATTTATTCTAGACCAATGCATTGGAAATAGCATTATAAAAGGAATATTGGTCCAATTTAAATAAAATGAGACGTACAGTTCTAGATCTTTCAGCTAAGTGGTTTCTCCCAAGAAATTATTGAATCTTTTCATTACAATTATTTACTGTGATAAGAACATTCTTCCGAAAAAAAAATATTTTATTGCTTGTTGCATGAGAAATAAAACCAATAGAGTGTCCTTATTTTTTACTGCTTTTTGTGGAAAATCAGATTTCATATTATGTACATGATGAGTACATGATGCATCTTTGGATTTTTCTAGAAGGAGGCTTATTTCGCTTTTCTTTCTCTTTCTGGTCTACAAGAGACAGAATCCCACTCTCAAGTTATTTCTATAACTTCCCCTGTATGAACCAACAGTCTTTGGGTGGTACCCTTGGTCGCTAGTGGGGAACAATGTTTAACAAAGAACCCTATGGGAAATGTTTTAAACATCATCTCGTCTCACCGAGCCCATTTCAACAAAAGTTTGTCAGAATTCTTATGTACTCATGTAATCATGTGTGTGATTTTTTATGTTTGGACCTCATCCAAAGGGATCACCAATAGGGAACATAGTTTAACATAAGACCGTAAGTGAAATGCATGCACAGATTTTCATTTTATACTATAAACTGAGATGAATTTTTTTCCACTGTCTAAAACCTTTTAATAGCAGCTCTTAAGAGGTTTTGTGCGTCATAAAACAAGTTTAATCCAAGATTTTTTTGAAATGCATGTACCAATTCAGAACAATTACGGTTGACATTTTTTTCCAGTGGCTTTGCACCTGTCTTGCTCTCTTTTCGCAACTTGGATTTCTGTTCGGTAATTCATTATAACCCTCATCATCTCTGCGACCACTGAGCAAATTGGAACAAAACTTGGTTACAATATTCCTTCGGTGGCTCTCCTAATAGTTTGTGATTTTAATGCTTGTACCTCATCCAGTATGACCGAGCGAAGGACAAAGTTTAACTTCGACGAAATAGATTCAAAGAATCACCGAATCAATTGAAACCAAACTTGATAAAAATAGTATACGAGTTGTTCTTTAAAAAATACATTTATAATCTTCATACCTTATCTGATCCAGATCTGGAGACATATTTAAACATAACACCGTTTTGCCTCCCGGAAGATCAAAATGTACAGGTGAGTAACACAGCTAGCTCTTGAGAGCCTTATGATTTAAGTTTCAATGGGGTTTGTTCACATAGAAAGCTATTGGGAAAAGCTCTTCTCAGATTTTGCAATAATCTTACCATATTAGAGCTATATAGAACCAAAAAGGATCAAAATTTTTATCATACGACCGCAAATTATTTGAGGGTGTATAATGGTATGCCGTTGTCGTTGTCTGTAGACATTTGTTAATGATCAATAACTTAAGTTCCAGGTGATCAATCCTTATGAAATTTTCGCACAAGATTCCTTGGCACAAAAAAAAGCCTAGAGTAGTTTTGGTTATTGTTACCCCGCCCGATTCTTAAAAAAGGGGGGCCGATAAAGGCCTAATAGGGTGTTTTAATATATTTGGCTGTAGAATATTTGTTATCTATCCGATATTGAAAGAGTTTCTTTCAGTGTGCCCCTCAGGAAATTTCCAATCTGTAGTACGTCAACAGGTTTCACTCTGTATGTACCGTTTATGAAATAAATAGGGCCCAAAAGGGGCGAATCTCAATTTTTTTGTCAGATTTTGATGCATTTTTTTTGCAATCGATTCCTGATAAACAAAAATCACATGGCGCTCAGCCATCAGATTTTTGATAACTTTTTCCTTTCCTAGCTATGAGGAGCCAATCGGAGACAAAATACAAAATTGGGCAGATTGCCTAAATGTTTTTTTGGTGGATTTTTCCTCTTTAGATTCCTAAGCTTTCAGTAGTATGCAACAAATTTAGTGTAGCTCTTATAGCTTCCGAGCTATAAGGGGTAAAAGGTTACCTTAAATTTTATTTTTGATCAAATTTTAATAGGATTTTTTCATCGGATTCCTCTTGATCTAAGCTTTCGGTTGTCAACATATTTTAGTAGCTCTTATCGTTCCAGAGCTGTAAGGGATCAAAAGGCAAATTTTGATTTTTCCCTAGTTTGTGTCCATCTAGTTTCTGTGTAAAGCCCTCTTTGTATGTCTACATTAGCTTTTAATTACACCTGCTCAAATTCAGTGGTATACATCCTGTGGTCTTATTATTCTGCGCTCGTCGTAGTTTTTTTACATATCATGTAAAATTATTTATTATTATTAGATTTTACTTTGATTCCCGTCGAGGAAACTTTTTTTCGAAAATGAAATATATAAGCGTTCGAAGCTTATATCTTTTTGGAGGCATTTGTTAATGTATTGCATTTTCTAGAGCAGTTACTAGCAGTCTTCATTTTAACTTGCCTGATCGTCCGAACCTTCAAATAGAGTGTATTTTTACTCTCAAAACACCCACTTTTCTTATATTAAGAAGTCAAGTCTTCTGTATGCCATCTGACACAGAGTAACCATTATGTTACTTTAAATTTCAGGAATTTTGCATGTCGAAATATAAGAGTTAAACTAACTGAAAGTTTAAAGGATTAGGGGGTGCATTTGCTTCAACTAGACTAATTCTATCCTTTTGAAGATAAATCATTTTCCTCAACGGCAATATTGATATAACTAATTTAAAATTTATTTTGTTTTACTGGTCATTGACACATCGGTAAAAAATTGGAGTTACTTTTAAAATTACCGAACAGAGTAGTCCAGAGCTGAAATTCATGAGACAAAAAAGACAAATCAGGTGGAAAACACCAGAAAAACAGTCGACCGCAATGGTCCCGAGCCGGGTCATGTACCGACACAGAATACTGAAGCAAAATTGGAGAAAGAGTGACTTTTCTAAATTTAAAATATCCTCAAAACATTGTTATTCATATCTGACACAAAATTGTTAGTCAACCTTACAAAGGGATAAAAGATGAACAAAAATGAATAAGAACGCCACAAAACCTATATAAAAACATAAGGGGCCCGGAAGGGTTAAACATGATCTGCTCCACGCATTTCTCATAGTGCGAATTAAAATAATTAGGGTCCCGCAACACAGTGGCGGACGCCCTATAGTAATTGCTCTGTCCGTCCGTCCGTACGTGCGTATGTCCGTCTGTCCGTCCGTAACAAATTCGTGTCCGGGTTATAACTTTTTTGTCTTTTGAGATCGGCTTTTGATATTTTGGATGTAGATAGACCACTTCAAGACGATGTGTCATGAACAATGATTGGTGACGCTTGACCTTGACCTTTGTCGTCAAGGCCAGATTTTTGCTTTTCTAATGGCAAGTCGTGTCCGGGCTGTTACTGTTATGTCTTTTGAGGTAGGTTTTTGATATTTTGCATGTAGATACATCACTTCAAGACGATGTGTCATGAATTATGACCTTTGTCGTCAAGGTCATATTTTTGCTTTCGTACTGACAGGTTGTCTTCGGGCTATATCTTTTATACGACCGCAAAATTTTTGTGGTCGTATAATGGTATGGTGCTGTCGTCGTCGTTGTCGTCGTCGTCGGTGTCGTTGTCTGTAGACACTTTCGTTTTTGGCCAATTACTTCAGTTCAAGTTGATCAATCGTTATGAAATTTTGATACAATGTTCTTTGGCACAAAAGGAAGGTGTGGCCGATTGGTTTTGGTCATTATGACCCCTCCCGTTTAAAAAAAAAGGGGGTCAAAAAAGATAACATTGGGGGTTTTCACATCTTTAGCTGTAAAATTTTTATTAATTATCGGATTTTGATGGGGTTTCTTTCAGTGTGCTCCTGAGGTAATTTCCAATCAGTAGATATAACTTGTTTCCGTCCCGAGTTATGAGGGGCCAAACGGGGCTAAAATTGCAAACATGCAGATTACATAAAATTTTTATTTTTCATCGGATTTCAATGGAATTTTTTTCTTTTGATTCCTCATGATATAGGCTTTCCGTGGTATGGGACAGATTTTGTGTAGCTCTTACGATTTCCGAGCTACAAGGGGTCAAAGAGGCCAAAATTGCAATTTCTCTAATTATGTGAAATTTTTATTTTTCATCGGATTGCGATGGGATTTTTCGTGATATAAGCTTTTAGAGATATGGCAGTGGATTTCGAGTAGCTCCTACCGCTTCTGAGCTATAAGGGGTGAAAGGGGCCAAAATTGCATTTTTTTCGAAATATTAGAAATTTTTTTATCAGAATCTGATGGGATTTTTTTCTTTGGATTCCTCTTGATATAAACTTTGGCATTTTGTCAACGGATTTGGCTTAGCTCTTCCCGTTTGTGAGCTAAAAGGGTCAAGGGGCTGAAATTGCAATTTTCAAAATATGTAAAATCCTTTGTTTTTTTTTATTTTTTTTGTTGGATTTTAATGGGTTTGTTTCTTTGAATTCCTCTTATTATATTGTTCAAGTAGTATGTTGACCTTTACCATTTCCGATCTATATAAGGAATCATTAACGCTAACTTTAATATTTGTCTTAGTTTGTGTGCAGCTAATTACTGGGTCTAGTTCTTCATTGTGTCCATTAATTACTGTATCAAGCTCTTTACTGTGTCCTCATTCATTTTGAATTACACTTGTTCAAGTTTCGGTGTTCGACATGCTACGGTCGTATCATGCTGCGCTCGGCGTAGCCCTTTATTTGTCTTTTGAGATAGGCTTTTGATATTTTGCATGTAGATAGATCACTTCAAGACGATGAGTCATAATTCATGATTGGTGACCTTGACCTTTGTCTACAAGGCCAGAGTTTTGCTTTTCTAATAACAAGTTGTGTCCATGTCTTTTGAGGTAGGCTTTTGATATTTTGCATATAGATAAATCATTTGAAGACGATGTGTCATGAACCATGATTGGTGACCTTTGAACTTGACCTTTGTCTTCAAGGTCAGATTATTGCTTTTGGGGTATTACATTCTGTTGTTATCTTGATAATATGATGGTGTCCATACTTATGTAGTGTCCACACTTGTACTGTGTCAACTCCTGTATTGTGTCCACACATACTTGAATTTGCACTTAAACACAGCCGGGCCCACAGAGATGGCTGCCATCTCTCCGATGTCTAGTTGCATCTCATTTTTTCTAGTAAACTTAAATTTGTACTGGATTACATCCAATAGAAATCAAAACTCTTAATTTGTATCAGTAGAAATTAGAATTCAGTCTGTATCGGATTCCAGTTCACACACACACACACCCTGACAGACAGACAGACTCTCTCTCTCTCTCTCTCTCTCTCTCTCTCTCTCTCTCTCTCTCTCTCTCTCTCTCTCTCTTGTATGTGTGGTTGTGGATTTTTTTAGTCATTGTATTCAAATACCACATTCAATTATTTGGTTTTAATTTTCGTAGATTACAGAGAAGAAGTAAAATGGGGACGTGTAGTTCGAAAAATAAGGCCGACAGAAAGGACCCTCCATGTAAGTTTTGCAAAATGTCACTTTGGATAAATCATAAACAGTCAGTAAAATATTGTAGCGTGCCAGGGGTTACTATTCAATAGTGGTACTATAACTTCTATCCCTTGCCGCAATAATGAAATATACACCTGTGTAACCAATCACAGGAAAAAATGCAAGATTAGACAACTAATCTTGGAACAAAGGAGACAATTTTGTGTTTTAATATTTTATATTCTGCTCAAGTACTATTTACTCAATATTTGGGTGCCTACTCAGGTCTAGGGGAGATGAACTATTAAAATTCATTTAAACCCTGTTACAATACGAAAACAACATAAAAATAATGGGTCGAGTGGGAATTGAACTGTTCTCTAGATCAAGTGTGCGAGGCGCACAGCTTCTCTCGTGTACTCAACGGATTATACCAAGATGGAGGAAAAACACTCCAACAATTATGGTCAATGTGATTTACACATTCAGTATCACTCGAGAAGTGAGATTCAAGGATACGGATATCACAGACTATCTCAAGAGAACAGGAATTGTCAGCCGATTAAGTGGGGTCTTGTTGGACAGGCAAGAGGGTCCACTTTCTCACGAGACAACCAATAAAACCATTTGCAGACAATCAACCAAGTACAGTGGAGCATGAGAATCCATTTAGCTGTTGAAGAATGAAGACTGATATGTGAGCAAATATTATATTACTGATTTCTGTTAAATTTACAACTGTTTTCATATAATTTATAAGCGAGCGAAGCTCGCTCTTTATGGTAGAAACGTGGTAAAAATGGGATATAGCTATAAATATATCGTAGCTATTGATGCTTTTCAAATCTTTCGTCAAACATCGTCACCATCGAACTCTCGCGTGACTATTCGTCCAATATGGCGACATCGAACTCTCGTACCTGCGTGACAAACATAGTGTGAAATTTTCATTGCAAAAATTTCGTCAGAGTTATGGTATATATATTTACTATTGTTTGCTTTAAAAAAGATTAATGCAAATGTGGTTTTTTTTTGCATTTGTGTGCAAGATTGCTATTTGTCGTAGTCGAAAACCCAAGTCCTTAGTAACTGTTGCTACGGAGCCGTATATACATTAAAAAATGTAAAATGTCAGTCAATCAATCGGTATGTTTATTTCTAGTGTCACGTTTCACTTTATTTTTGTTCTAAATATCATGATATAGCCAAGTACAAGAGAACCAAGGCAAGCAAGGAAAATTGCGAACGCAGATGTCATGATAACGTAAAATTCGCTAACTTGGCCAACAAATGCAATCATTTATGAAAAATATGTCAATGCAACACCTTCAGTGAACTCACTGAAGTTGGAATTACTATAATAGACAAAATCAAATGGATCAAAATGTCTTGCCTTGAAATTAAGATGTATCCGTTTCCTTCCATAAGATATATTGGCGTGTATAGGCTATTTGACTGAAAACTTTCAAATAAATTGGCATTACTCTTTAAAACAACATAATGCTCAAATGATTGTGAAAATTGTCAATCGTTAAATGAAAACAATTTAGCGTCTGCTTCGCCACGCCGGAAATCTTCACATACAAGGACCGACAACTCTTACATAAAATCAAAGAGCTGAAGTGCTGTTGAGATTACAGTGCAGCACAGTGCATTCTGAGATAGCATAAACTAGTGATAAATAATGTTGAGATCGTGAATTATGAATAAGATTGAGTGTAAATTTTAATGTATTTCTCTGAATGGATGAGTGTATTTGGGGGACTTGAGCAGACTTGGCTGGGAGGGTTTTATTTACTTTTTTGTACTGATTTTCACTAAAATTGATAGGAATTTAAAGAAAATTTCTGAATTATTCGAAAATATAAAAAAATGAGCTTAGAAAAAAATGGTTGCGGGTGGGGATGAGAATCTAATAATTAACTTGATGTGGCCTAAAACAAACCCCATTATTTTGATACCATGATTTCAATTTCTTTCCAAAAAACACCATAGATATTTCCACTGCTTTGAAATTAATCCAAGAAACACTTAATTTTTTTTTGAAGAACTTCAAGTTAAGGTAGCACATGACATGTCTGAAATCAACCCTCTTGTTATTTATGTTTTCTGCCTCCGTTCTATGGTTTTAGTTCGACTGGCCAAAAAGCTAAATGAGATATTGCAGAACACAGGGGTCTGGCAAATCTGTTTGTCGAAGCCAGGATATTTATTTCCTGATTTGAGAGTAAGGTTTTTTTGAAACACTTA
>MJUU01054665.1:30196-42597 GCA_002080025.1 Modiolus philippinarum | reverse complement strand
AAAAAAAAAAAAAAAAATCTGACCAGCACGTTCAGTTGGTTGAAAAAAAATAATCTGGCTCTGACTTTGTCTATTAGAAAAAAAAGCCTGGACCAACAAAATTTCGTAGCATAGTGTACAGCTGAAAAAGAAATCTGGCCACGGGCCAAAAAGGATTCCCGACTCGGGTAAAAATCCCAGCCCCCTGAAAATCAAATGATCCGTGCTTATTTATTCTTCGCTCGCTTTTAAGGTTGCACCTTCCTCATATTAATTTCAATACATGTAAATCTGTAACTATTATTTATCTTAAGTTTACTAATATTAAACCGATTTATTACTATTCGACTCGGTTTTGCCCGGTGTTCAACCTTAGTTACTATTTATTAATACTAACTAACTTATTATTACTGTTATTACACAACATTATGTTCACTAACTCTATTGTAACTTTATTAAAAATAATACTGGTGTATATTAAAAATACTGGATTCTGGAAGTCACAGAAATCCAGAAAATGTTTATTAGTCTACTTTTATTTATTGAAATGTCAACCTAATCCCTATTCCTATAATAGAAATAACATGAGTTTTCTCTACAATGACATGAAATCCATGCGAAATGTAGGTACGTCCTAACAAAAGGAAATGAATATTTACTAGGATTTACAGGAAAAACACTGTAAATTCTGACTCCCTATGTCCAAATCCTATCTCATAACACATAAAAGGGTGCTTGGGTGTGGGCTGGGATGCTTTATTATAACTGCCACAACATCTGCTTAACAAAATAAAATAAATGAATACACAATCTGCCAAAATAGAATACTATTTAGAACTGCAGATGAACTCTGACCAAGCCCGAGAAAAACATGACTTGAAAATGTCAGGAAAATATCCTTGTAAACTTTTAGGCAAGTTATACTAAAGAAAACATTTAGTAAACTTGAAAATCCAAATAGATCCAATTTAAAATCTAACTTTAACAAATTTAGACAACATAACCAGAAAACATGGTTTGTTGAAGTTCCAAACAACAAACAAACAAATTTAAACTACCAAAGCTAAGAAAACATTAGCTAGAACTGGTAGCAACTTCCGAAAATTATGGGATTTACTGCCCCTTTCCCTATCTTTGAATCTGACATGGTTTGAAAACTAACCAAAATGTGTGTGAATAGATCAGAATGACCTTCTTTACTGGTCTGGAACTGGAACTGACTGAGCGACTGACTAGACTGAGAAGAACTAAGTAGCAGAAGAACTGGAAACGGCAGGCGCTCCCTTTTATACCCAAAAGAAAACAAGTCCCTTTCCGACAGAAAACCATCGGGGCAACGGCCTTAGCAACGATGAAGGACTGGGATTTTGACTGAAAAATAATCCCCGATGACGCAAATTGGGACACTTTACCCTCCCGAAAACTGGCGTACGGAATACAAAAATCATTTAACTCTAGTTTACAATAAAAATAAAATACTGTTTAATACAATGAATATATGCATTCATAGCCGTAGCCGAGGTATTCATACTCTGCTTTCCGCCATCACTTCTACTACGATACTGCTAAAGCGCAGCCGTGAATCTGATTGACCGAATACACAAGGTCACACACTAGTACACATAAACAAATTTGCATAATAAAGATGGCGCTCTACAGTGAAGTAAACTTGACAAACTCTGATCAAGTGGCACTTAATATTGCCGATAAAAAAGGGTTGAACACCGATAAAACGTAACGAATAGTTAGGTGAGGACTCAAATAAAATGCCGAAAACGTGATATATGAATGATATGTCCAAAAAGTAAAGAAAAATGCCAAAGTTCTTGCCCGAAGGCCGATCTCGAATGAAAACATGTCGAGAGCACAGTTGTCAAAAATTCCAATCCCTACATTGCCCCCCACTGAAGCTTTCAGTGTCCTCACGAAAACTATTCAAAACCTATGCTCACTATGTAAAAAAAAATAGAACAATTTAACAATAACAATATCAAGAACAATACATCTGTCTAGAAAAACCATTTAAACATGGCATAAAACATCACCAACAATAACTTTTGAGCACATGGCTTCAATAATATAATACCCTTTTGTCACAGTTCTATAATACAAAAATAATTTCACCTTTCATTCACTAGAAAAAAAGACCTTTCATGACTGATTACAATGAGTAATTAAAAATGATTAATTAATTAATGATTAGTTTATTTAATCTTCAAAAATTCTTTAATTACTGAAAAATTACTTAGATTAAAAGAAAATCTTTATCATTATCTTTAACATAAATAATCCAACTGTCAAAACCATTTATCTCTCATTACCAAAAAATAAAATATAAAATATATACTGTTATTATTTTAAAATTCTGTGACGTTCTCAAAATTAAAAATGCACTCATACAAGACAGTAATTAACTCATTACTGTAAATTTACAATATATATACTCATTATTATTTTACTCATCATGTACTGATTATATACTCTATCACTATTATTATACTACTTTTTTTTTACAGAAGTTGACTTAAGTCAGAAAAGATGGGTAGATGAGAACTCCGTTTTAATGACAAACTTGTCAATATCAATGCCTGTGTGGTCTGCAGAAAATAAGATGCAATTCAGATGATTCAAAAATGAAGAAAATGAGATGATGAACAAGAAGCTGCAAAAATTTATCTGAAGAAAAATAAATGGTAAGATAATTACTGAGAAAAATTGAACATTCAAAAATTTACCAATACTCTTCAAAATTCAAAAATTTATCAGGCATTCTACCACAAATACACTTTACTCATACACACTTCATAACACAAGGGAAGTAACTCTTATTATTACTTCAGTATTCAAAAATATATTAAAACCACCCGGTATCAATGCTTACATTTTCTTAATGTCTCACATTGAAAAAATATTTTACCCACAATATGATTACATTATAATTACAACAGGATTCAAGATATAAGGCCAAGGATTCCTTATACCTCATAAAACTTTGTGAAAATGTAAAATGTTAAATACAATACGGACATATCTAAATAAGATACTTGGTACTAGATTGTACTTAGCACCAGATCAATATACTTGGCACTAGAATTGCATAGCACCAGAAAATGGTAATTACTGGAAAGCACAGCCAATTACCCAAAACAATGTAAAAACAATACACAATGAAATTACCTGTTTCTCATTTAAGTACCTATATAAAAAATTTAAAAATCAAAAATTTACAATGATTTTACTTAACACTAAATGTCCACAGTTCTTAAAATGTCCAAACACTAGAATGTCCATTTATCAGGCGAAGATCTTATAAATTCGGACGCTGAATTTCCTTCATAATATCGGATAATGTTCGTACGCAAGACATCTTCATAATATCGGATAACTTGAATCCTTCTCAATTTGATGACATTACATCACATATTTTAAATCCACCCATTTTCAGAGCTTACACCTTAGGTGACATCTTCATAATATAGGATAATGAATCCTTCTCAATTTGATGACATTACATCACATATTTTAAATCCACCCATTTTCAGAGCTTACACCTTAGGTGCCTCACACTTACGAAAATATTACCCTGTATGGTGTACTTACGTAAATATAAACAATATCAACAGGATTCAGAATATAGGGCCAAGGATTCCCTATACTCCATAAAACTTTATAAAAAAATATAACAATCTAACTGGACAACACAGCCAGATTGATGCAACAATTAAATATGTCCTTAAGTTAAGTACACCAATACAAAATACAACACATTTGTGTATCAATAATCCTTCTTTCCTTTGCAGGGGACATGGACTTTTCTGGAACAAATTTTCCTATTCCTGGATGAACAGTGTGTGATGAAGATTGATGATAAATAGTCATGATTATGATCCTGGATGTGTGAATTTAGAGTAAACTGACATGGAAGAGTAACTTTGTATGTATATCCACATCTGACAGCTATTTCACTTTTCGTCATGTGGTTGTGATTTTGGATTAACTGAATCATAAACTGGACTAACTGCCCTTTAATACTAGGGAGGTGGCTGCACACCTCGTTAATTTCACTAAAGTTTATGTTTTAATTTTTAACTATATATGTATTGGTTGAACACCGTGGCATGACTTCGACCTGTACACATCTGATTACCACTCATCAACATCACACAAAAGAAAATATGTTTGTCCATCTTGTTTCTATTGGTTTTTGATGCTCTTTGACCTCAATTTAGGGGTTACCCCTGCAAGGTGTGGTTTCAAATTATTATGGTCCTCACCTTTTAGTGACCATTTCAGAGTATGAGCCCCCACTTTTAAGTGGTTTGTCATTGTTGATTAATCTTTCTATAAGGGGCCTATATATGGGTCATATTATTGCATTACATCTCCACTTTTCCCTCCATCTGCTGTTCCCTTTTTAGAATTGTTTCTTATAATTCCTTCATTTGTTTCCCACTTAACAGGTTGGGAGTAAGTTAGTTTGTCACATCTAACATTATCAAAATTCCTACATGTCTTAGGTTCAGTCCTATCTTTACTTGGTAATATAGTTATGGCTTTTTGGTCTAGCTTTTCAACTGATGGTAGAGCTAAATTATGGTTTACTTTAACCTCTTCATTAAAAGTGTTCAACAAACTGACTTTATTATTCACTGTTTGGTTAATGTCATCTAAGCAAGAGGCCATAACAAAATGATATCTTTCTGTGAACTTGGGACTCTGCTCTAACAAATGTTCTTGGGAACAATCATCTTGGTCATCTTTAACAATTATTGTTTCACAGCAAGGTTATACCATTTAAAACAATTATCCCTTCACTGAGCTTAATATCGGCTGGACCATGTTCTCCCTTCATTAAAATGTCTAGACCTAAAAGGGCCTCATCTTCAATTTCAGCCACTATAAGCTCTTTCTCCAAGGTCAAAGTATCAAGAGTAATAATAAACACTGCTTTCCCCAATTCCTTTATTGGCTGGCCATCAGTGCTTGCTAGAGAACTTGATGTTTCTAGTTTTGGTCTACTGGCTATTGGAATTTTAAGATATACTTTAGTCGATATAACTGTTCTGGTAGCTCCTGTATCTGTGGTAAAACAAATATTAATCCCTTGAATTTTCCCCTTTACATAAACCCCATCACCTCTCACAACTTGTCGCTTCACTAAATCAATATTGTCTGCAGGAATATCCTGAGAACTGTCCAGGCCTGAAGACATGTCCTCTTTTTCCTTGCCAGACGAGACCTCGGGAAGACTATCACACTTTCCTGTATGTGAATCCTTGACTTCCTCTATCTCTAATGGACTATCTCCAATACCATTTGGTGATTCCTCATCCATATTAAACTCATAAAGACTTCCACCACTATCCTTTGATGAAGACTCAGACTTCTCACAAAATGTCCTATCAGGACCAATGTCATCCCTTGATGACTGTTCAACTATAACGACTCTTGCATCTGTATGTCCCCCCTTCCCAAAGTTATCAGCACAACCATATCGACCTTGTTTATCCAGCATGTGTTGACCATTGACTGTATTTAAGCTTGTTTGGGCCAGCTCCCGGTCAATAGAGTTGACCCGTTGGTGTTTAACTCTTGTCCTTTCTTCCTTTCTGATTATCCCATGTCTGTCCCATACCAAGTGTATTGTTATTTTCTTCTGCTTGCCATCTTGGCTTAAATTCCCTGAATTGAGTGATTCCAGTGCCTGATCTACCATAACCATTACATGTTGTACCATTTGTACAGTTCCTATTGTCTTGTGTGAACCTGGTCTTATTCTGGTTCCATGTTGGCTTAGTGCCTTCTCTTTGGGACCTTATTGTATCATTCCCATATCTAGTATTGACAGGACAATTCCTTGCAAAAAGATTGACCACAGCAATAACAAACATTGTTATTTTGATGTCCTGGACCAGGACTTGTCAGAGTTGGTCTGACTTGTTTATTGTAATTCTGTCTAGTCTGCATTTCTTGGTTTTCCTGTCTTTCCTTGTCATTATACATCTTATTAAACAATTCTTGCAGCTCACCTTTTTTAATTGTAAGGGTTTTGTCACTGTCCCTCTTTGGCATTGTACCCATGCTCTCTTTCCTGTCAGTCTCTACTGGTTTCCTACCATTAAGTTTGCCATAGGTTATTTTGTCATCTTTGTCGGCCTTCTTTACTTGCCGAACAGGCTTTTTATACCCGTCATCACCTTGATTAGGGTTCTTCATTGTTTCTATATAATTTGAAACTTCATGCACTTCTTCTATTGTCTGGGGATCTCTGTGTAGTTCTAGATGTATGCGCATTTTATAATCTTGTAACCCTAACAGGAATCTCTGCAGCAGATCTTCTTGTCTAGTCCTGGTATCTCGCCCCTTATAAGCTTTGTCATAAAGTCGTTTCAAGTCAGCAGCAAATTTCTCAGGGGACTCCCCATGGAGTTGTTTCCTCCTACTGAATTGTAGTTTATAGGTCCTAGATGATTCTATTGTGCCGAAGCGATTTTCTAATTCTTGCACTAATTTACTGTAGTTTTTGAGTGTCTTTTTAGGAAGCTGATCGAAAACAAAATCGCTAGCATCTTCTTGTAACCTAGAAAGCAGTTTCTGTAAACGGTCATGGTCATCCCATGATTTAAGGCTTGCAACAGACTCAAAACCAGTATACCACACTTTCCATTTCTCCCGTCCAGTGAAAGCTGGAAGCTTAACATTATGAGATGATTTTGGCCTTCTTTTAGCCTGTGTTATTTGGCTAGTAGCAATACTGAGTGCATCGGAGTCCTCCACTTTGTCAATGTCAGTCACTAGAGTCATCATCTGGTGTAGGTGACCTTCTAATAATGTTCTTTTTAGACCTACTTTTGGTTATACTATTGCTTTTATGAACTGGTGGGGCTTGTTCCTGGTTATCTGTGTCTGGAACTGTTTGATTACGTCTGAAGGCTGCTTGTATGGCTGACACAACCTGAGTTGTCATTTCTTGGATGGCAGTGACCACCATCCCATAGACTCCAACAGACTCATTGTGTTGTACTGGGCCAAGTTCATGCACTATGTTCTCTTTTGATTTCCCTTTTCCCCTTTTATTTAACAATCTTGTGCTTCTTCTCAAATTATTTGGCACTATTTCTGTTGCCTTACTAGTACTTGGTTTGGCTAGAATCGTGGTATTTTCTAGTTCAGTATCTCTGTCAGACTCCCTGGTGTGATCTATATCCTCATCTTCCGTGGTCTCAGTTTCACCAGTGAGATACTCATCAGTGTCTTCAGTAGTGATTCCATCTTCAATTTCATCACCGCCTCCTACCTGGAGGGGATTAAGTCTCCTTTTCACCATATTTACCACTTATTAAATCAGTTTCTAGGTAACGTATCTCAGGATCCACATAAAATGAGTGGATCCCGCCGAGGATGCCAAAATCTGTAGCGTGCCAGGGGTTACTATTCAATAGTGGTACTATAACTTCTATCCCTTGCCGCAATAATCAAATATCCACCTGTGTAATCAATCACAGGGAAGAATGCAAGATTAGACAACTAATCTTGAAACAAAGGAGACAGCCTTGTATTTTAATATTTTATATTCTGCTCAAGTACTATTTACTCAATATTTGGGTGCCTACTCAGGTCTAGGGGAGATAATCCATTAAAATTCATTTAAACCCTGTTACAATACGAAAACAACATAAAAATAATGGGTCGAGTGGGAATTGAACTGTTCTCTAGATCAAGTGTGCGAGGCGCACAGCTTCTCTCGTGTACTCAACGGATTATACCAAGATGGAGGAAAAACACTCCAACAATTATGGTCAATGTGATTTACACATTCAGTATCACTCGAGAAGTGAGATTCAAGGATACGGATATCACAGACTATCTCAAAAGAACAGGAATCCCTTTGAACCTTGTTTGTATATTTTAATATATAATTATGTTCAATAAAATATTTTTGAATTGAATTGAACAGGAATTGTCAGCCGATTAAGTGGGGTCTTGTTGGACAGGCAAGAGGGTCCACTTTCTCACGAGACAACCAATGGAACCATTTGCAGACAATCAACCAAGTACAGTGGAGCATGAGAATCCATTTAGCTGTTGAAGAATGAGACTGATCTGTGAGCAAATATTATATTACTGATTTCTGTTAAATTTACAACTGTTTTCATATAATTTATAATTTCAATACATGTATATCTGTAACTATTATTTATCTTAAGTTTACTAATATTAAACCGATTTATTACTATTCGACTCGGTTTTGCCCGGTGTTCAACCTTAGTTACTATTTATCAATACTAACTAACTTATTATTACTGTTATTACTAACACATTATGTTCACTAACTCTATCGTAACTTTATTAAAAATAATACTGGAGTATATTAAAAATACTGGATTCTGGAAGTCACAGAAATCCAGAAAATGTTTATTAGTCTACTTTTATTTATTGAAATGTCAACCTAATCCCTATTCCTATAATAGAAATAACATGAGTTTTCTCTACAATGACATGAAATCAATGCCAAATGTAGGTACGTCCTAACAAAAGGAAATGAATATTTACTAGGATTTACAGGAAAAACACTGTAAATTCTGACTCCCTATGTCCAAATCCTATCTCCTAACACATAAAAGGGTGCTTGGGTGTGGGCTGGGATGCTTTATTATAACTGCCATAACGTCTGCTGAACAAAATAAAATAAATGAATACACAATCTGCCAAAATAGAATACTATTTAGAACTGCAGATGAACTCTGACCAAGCCCGAGAAAAACATGACTTGAAAATGTCAGGAAAATATCCTTGTAAACTTTTAGGCAAGTTATACTAAAGAAAACATGTAGTAAACTTGAAAATCCAAACAGATCCAATTTAAAATCTAACTTTAACAAATTTAGACAACAAAACCAGAAAACATGGTTTGTTGAAGTTCCAAACAACAAACAAACAAATATAAACTACCAAAGCTAAGAAAACAGTAGCTAGAACTGGTAGCAACTTCCGAAAATTATGGGATTTACTGCCCCTTTCCCTATCTTTGAATCTGACATGGTTTGAAAACTAACCAAAATGTGTGTGAATAGATCAGAATGACCTTCTTTACTGGTCTGGAACTGGAACTGACTGAGCGACTGACTAGACTGAGAAGAACTAAGTAGCAGAAGAACTGGAAACGGCAGGCGATCCCTTTTATACCCAAAAGAAAACAAGTCCCTTTCCGACAGAAAATCATCGGGGTAACGGCCTTTGCAACGATGAAGGACTGGGATTTTGACTGAAAAATAATCCCCGATGTCGCAAATTGGGACACTTTACCCTCCCGAAAACTGGCGTACGGAATGCAAAAATCATTTAACTCCAGTTTACAATAAAAATAAAATACTGTTTAATACAATAAATATATGCATTCATAGCCGTAGCCGAGGTATCCATACTCTGTTTTCCGCCATCACTTCTACTACGATACTGCTAAAGCGCAGCCGTGAATCTGATTGACCGAATACACAAGGTCACACACTAGTACTCATAAACAAATTTGCATAATAAAGATGGCGCTCTACAGTGAAGTAAACTTGACAAACTCTGATCAAGTGGCACTTAATATTGCCGATAAAAAAAGGTTGAACACCGATAAAACATAACGAATAGTTAGGTGAGGACTCAAATAAAATGCCGAAAACGTGATATATGAATGACATGTCCAAAAAGTAAAGAAAAATGCCAAAGTTCTTGCCCGAAGGCCGATCTCGAATGAAAACATGTGGAGGGCACAGTTGTCAAAAATTCCAATCCCTACAATATTAATACATTGCAAAGTTGTTTTATTGTGATCATATGACTTCAGAAAAGAACCAAGTTACAGTTTCAATTTATTCTGCACGACATTTTGAATGTTTATTAGATCATTTTTCAGAATGGGACTTTTTGCACGTTATTACGAAGTACTTGTAATGTTATTTCTATAAGATGTCAAAGTGGCAGTGGTTTACTAATATTAAACTTACGTTCAATATATCAGTCGCACGGGCACTTGGGTTCGTGCATAAATACAACGTCCATCGTCTCTGAAGTACAGGAATAAAGTGCGCTCGGGTATTGGGGAACAGTTCTCACTTCCGTTAACAGGTAACCGTCAGGGTTGAAAATACTGCCCTCCGACATTCCTCCCCATTGTGATTTTTTGGTAGTTGATGTAGGGTCTCGAAAGGCGTAGTACCAGTTTGTTGTCAGTCCAGGCTGATGATGACGGGTGTAGATTGAGTTCCTATCATGTTTATGATGTCTGTCAATTCCAATGTTGATATGTCCGAATTCAGAAGAATCCAATGGAAAGATTTCAGTTATGGAAAAGTATGATGTTGAAATACCAATCTTGTTGTATTCTCTGGTTCTCGGATGATTAAGATGAGCATGTTTTATTCAAATGGCCATTACATTGTAGTAGTGGTAGCTAGGTTATCGTGAAGTCTACATTTCTGGTAGTAAGTAAATGAAGATAGGGATGAAGATGGTCTTGGAGAATCCAATAGGATACTGCGTTTATTCACCAGTCAACAGGATACAATAGCTGTCACACAACTGTTATACATGTGTTTATGGCAAATAAATAGGAACAGAAGAAACAGTTATCACATAAAATGTAAAATGAAGACTTGTATACGATAAAATCTAAAAATATGATCCAATATCTAAAATGTGATCTAAAATCTAAAACATGATCTAAAATCTAAAATATAGTTGGAGTGTTCCTCTGGTCCATAGTCAGAAGACCCCTTTCATCTTCTCGTCTGAAACTTGGACGACGTCCAGGAACGGTATTCCAAGGCTCTGGGAATATTTTCTTCTCAGCAGACGATGAAATATCTGGACAATAATATGAGGAGATCTCCATATATATACAGTTAAAAGTTAAAAACTTAAAAATCAATATTACAATTATATACATTCTATACATTCGTCAGGTCCATGGTCTCTTTTACTTTATATCCTTTTAGGTCTAATCTTTATCGTGAATTTGGATAGATCAATTATTGCACGAAGATGACACAGCAGATCTAGACCTATGATGATAGGATATTCAATATGTGCTGCTATAAGTCTCCACTTGGTTTCAGTCTTGCCAATCATTATAGTGGCATCTCCTGCAAATCTGGCTGTGATCTTACTTCCATCAGCCCCTTTCAAGTGAAGTGAGTCTCCTGTTGTCTCCGAGATCTCAAGTTTTCTAGCAATGGTTTCACTGATTACTGTAATCTGTGCTCCTGTGTCAAGAACTGCATTTACTGACACTTTATTAATTTTAATTGGAATAAATATATTCATGTTTGTGCACTGAATGCTTGATGAAACCACTTTGGTCTTCTTGTCTTCTTCTGAGACAGGGTCGGGAATACCGACACCGGTCTCAAAAGAGACTAACGAATCTTCTTTGATCTTCTTTGTTTCTTCTGGGACAGGGTCGGGGATACCGACACCTGTTTCAAAAGAGACTGACTTCTTTATCTTTGCTGAATCTTTCCTCTGAGTGGGCTGTGTGTTAACCATGTCATGGTAGTTGAAGCAGGAGCTAAAAGATGATGATGGAGTATTTTGTTGGCTTATCTGTACATCATCTTTCAAGACTAAGTCGGGGATACCGACATCAGACTTGGAAGATGTTATAACTTCTTCTCTATCTCTCTGTAGAGGTGGTTGGCCTGTATGATCAAAGCGGGTCATGGGTCGGCCTAGTTCCCAGACCCTTCGTTGTTTAAATGATTAGGTTCAGATGTTGTTGAACTATATCTCTTCTTTGGACAATCGATGCTATAATGTCCACTCTCATTGCAAGTACAGCAAACTGATTCTTTCCGTGATGATCTTTGAATGGGTGAGGAAGACCAGTATTCTTGATTCTTGGAGACTATGTTTAGGATCTTATCTATGTTGTTCTTTATATCTGTAATTCCTCTCTCTGTTTTCTCCATCCGATCTTCAATCTTTTGTTTCCAGAAGCCATTATCGTCGTAGTTGGGCTGGTCTTTGTCTAAATTACGGACAGTTGTATCACGCTCCAGCTCTGTCTGGTCATGGAATCTAACTTTTTTCATCTCTGGTATTTTATGGCCCAGTAGAACTTTCCTGTTTTGGATTGCGCTTTTAACGTGCTGCATGGCCTGCTCTACTGTTTTCGGGTCTTTGTTCATAGCCTTCAGTGCAGCCTGTTTGTCTTGGCAGCCACGTAGAAAGGTCTCCGTCGCAATTGTCTCCACTATGTCCTCTGGAGCTTCTGCATACCCATCAGTTGCAAAATCTTGCACCCGTTCAGCATATTCTTCTAGGGACTCCTCGATTGTCTGTCTGACATCTTGCAGCTGTCTTCTGGTGGAATTTGGGAGGTCTTTGTTCCCGAATCTTTGGGCCATCTTTTCCATTAGAAGGTCAAAATTTTC
>MJUU01054665.1:8453-28689 GCA_002080025.1 Modiolus philippinarum | reverse complement strand
TAGGCTTTTGATATTTTGCATGTAGATAGATCACTTCAAGACGATGAGTCATAATTCATGATTGGTGACCTTGACCTTTGTCTACAAGGTCAGAGTTTTGCTTTTCTAATAACAAGTTGTGTCCGGGCTATAAATGTTATGTCTTTTGAGGTAGGCTTTTGATATTTTGCATATAGATAGATCATTTGAAGACGATGTGTCATGAACCATGATTGGTGACCTTTGACCTTGACCTTTGTCTTCAAGGTCAGATTATTGCTTTTGGGTATTACATTCTGTTGTTATCTTGATGATATGATGGTGTCCATACTTGTGTAGTGTCCACACTTGTACTGTGTCAACACCTGTATTGTGTCCACACATACTTAAATTTGCACTTAAATACAGCCGGGCCCACAGAGATGGCTGCCATCTCTCCGATGTCTAGTTGCATCTCATTTTTTCTAGTAAACTTAAATTTGTACTGGATTACATCCAATAGAAACCAAAACTCTTAATTTGTATCAGTAGAAATTAGAATTTAGTCTGTATCGGATTCCAGTTCATACACACACACCCTGACAGACAGACAGACACACTCTCTCTCTCTCTCTCTCTCTCTCCTTGTATGTGTGGTTGTGGATTTTTTTAGTCATTGTATTCAAATACCACATTCAATTATTTGGTTTTAATTTTCGTAGATTACGGAGAAGAAGTAAAATGGGGACGTGTAGTTCGAAAAATAAGGCCGACAGAAAGGACCCTCCATGTAAGTTTTGCAAAATGTCACTTTGGATAAATCATAAACAGTCAGTAAAATATTAATACATTGCAAAGTTGTTTTATTGTGATCATATGACTTCAGAAAAGGACCAAGTTACAGTTTCAATTTATTCTGCACGACATTTTGAATGTTTATTAGATCATTCTTCAGAATGGGACTTTTTGCACGTTATTACGAAGTACTTGTAATGTTATTTCTATAAGATGTTATTAACCTGGCTCTCTCCTTTTTTCTTGTCATGAACAATATTTTGTTGAGGAATGTTTTTTAAAGTCAAATAAAATTTCATCAAGGAAAATAATATTATTCTTAAAGATCTGCCTCTCCAAACAAAATTGAAATAAGATCTTTTTCTGTGTCGACTACAAAGAAAGTTAAAAATATATTTTGTTAGGTATTTTATATGTTGCAACAATTTTGTATTTTCTTAATCGCCCAATGGCATCGACCCCTGATGTCTGCTGCAGAGAGGGTACCAAATCATGCTACCTGCTGTGCTGTTGACACGTGATAGGTATGACTTTATTTATTCTTATTCTCCTTTACTACATGCATATTATTGAATTTATAAAACTGCCATTGCAACTTGTTGCATACATGCACTTCAACCATCTTTCATTCGATAAAACCTTACAAAAGGAGTTTTGTGTAAGTTAAATATGATGTTAGCTCCAAATGAATCTTACACATATTTATTTATCTATTATTTTGAATAATACATATCAATATACATTTCAGTCACTGCTTAAGTTTTCCAAACAGAACCCGAATTGAAGGATAAAGGCCAAAAATTCAAATTTGTGACTGCTATGAACACTTTTTTAATGCGTTTGCAATTTTGAAACTATCGATATTGTTGCATACATACAAATGTATTCGGAATGCTGATTTGGAAAAATCATTTATTTGTTTATTTATTAAAATGCACATTTATACCCATATACATTAGGGTTGAAGGCATACGTGAATAATAACTAAACCATAATAAAACAAAACAAAGAATATAAAAAGAAAAATCATGCAGTTGTTGAGTCCACTCTCCTCAGCAAAAGACCTTGTAACGAATGAATCAGTATACTGCACGATTTGTGGACATTTTAAACATACATACAGTTTATCTGGTTTACTTTCAATATTTGGTATTAAACGTTTTATTCCCTGTAAATAGTTTTCTCTTAGTTTTGTGTTATTATTACATGAAAATGAGAAAAGTTCTTCATCATCAATAGTGATTTATTGAACGAAAGTAAATACACAATTATACGAAAATTGCCACCTATAGGTTATTCAAATTCTAGGTATTGTTTTCATGGTAATGAAAGGACAAGCCTCCTAGCTAAATCTTAATGTACTGTGATTCGAGCTTACGTCTGTATTGAATATTAGATAAATAAAGTATCAAAAACAACCAAGGATTAAATAGAACTAACGCATGATTTTTAAGACATTTTATTTCACTGCCATATTTTTGGAACATATGTTTTTTGTTGTTGTTTTTTTTTTTTGGGGGGGGGTTTGTTTTTGATTTTGTTTTTTGTTTTTTGTTGTTGTTTTTTTTTNACTTTTCGACAGCTGAGTATACCATTTACTTAATGATTTGGAACATAGAGAGAAAGAATTGATATCAATCTTATCGGTTTTTCCGGTCGCCTTTTTCGGATCATTGTAGCTTTATTTATGATGACCTTCGAGGCACTTTTTACTATTAAGACTAATAGATACGAAATTGATTTATGTGACTAAGGTGAAATGAATGGCATTGATTTTTTGATGTCATATACTGAAGTAGTTCTTTTGCCATAGCCGTAAGGATTTTGCTTAACTGTTGCCGGTGTAAAGAATAGCAAAAGGGCAAGAATCATATGCAATCTCCTGAAAAGTCTTCCCCGGGAAATATAAATGGGAAAGAGTAATTTTCATTCGTGTGTTTTATTCATGGTTGGCTGCTTTTACGAGCGACGCTGAGAGGTATACTAACGGAAAAAAGAAACTGTGCAATGGTAAAAACGCAATATTTCTATCGTTACACTGAGTATTGTTACGATATTTTGCATAATCGTTTATGAACACATACCTGGTAATATTGATTTTGTTTCTCGATTTTTATTGATTTTTGTTTTCGGGCGTTCGAAAGATTTACGTATTTTCGCACTTTTTCCCTAAGTGTCAAGGTCAAATGCTTCCGATATTTTGTTTCAGTGTTAAAGGATTGTTCTGACCTTTAACAAGTCAGAAAACACTTTTTACACATAGAGAACATCTTCTCTGGCTAACAAGAGTGTTGAAAAAAGGTCCGAATTGGCGAACTTCGAGCTTTGGTTCCCGAATATGGAAAAATGACGCCAGCAAACGTTTTTTTTTTCTTTTTGTTGCATGTTGACTAGAAACAGTCCTAATGGAGACAATTCTCAACAATTTCATCACTTTTGGAACCACCAAAAATCGGATTTCCGGTCATAAACACATAAAGTGAACACACAAATAGCCGACTTCCTGACATGCGCAGTATGTGTCAGGCATCCAAGACTACTTCAAGAACGTTGACTGGTTTTGGAACCACACAACTTAAAATTGTTTTCAAACCCGCATCCGGAGCAGGGATCCGCTAAAAAGATCCAGTATTTGTCTTGAAACAAGGTAAAAATTTGACCTTTCAAGACAATTAGGGCTTAACACAAGTTTAAAGCACTTTCCCTGACAACATGAACAACCCAATTGCAAATGTGCCGAATGTTTCTGTTGAAATTTCATCAAGTGCAGATTTATGGCACTAAAAAGGTGGAAATTCGCACCGATTGAGCCCTTCTGGTGTTAATTCAATTTTCGGCAATAAGTGTTGTGATTGGTCATTTCAACATCATATCAGCGGTAAAATTTTTAGTGGTGATTTCGTTGTAGAGAAGATGCCTTCAAATTTTAATATCATAGGTTTTGGTTAAATGTGGTATTCTTTTTTTAAATTTATGGCATTTGGAATCAGTGCACAGTTTCTTTTTTCCATTAGTATATATTTTTTCATATTATTTAAATGTCTTTTTATGCCCCGCCCACGAATGTGGAAGGGCATAAAGTGTTACCCTTGTCCGTCCATACGTCCGGTTAAGTTTTGCGTTCAATAGTGAATGAAAGGAAATGGAGTCAATGCACATGAGACAAAGACTCGACAAAAATATGGTAAAAAACAAGTACATTTCTCGGAAACTCTAAGGTTTTAGAACATTGATAATAGGCCAGTATGTAGATCTTTAGTAGTACTACATAGTTCACTAGGCAGTTTGACTCTTTGACCTACATTTCATGGTTGAAAGACTCAGTTTAAGTTTAATGTTTTAGTCAATTTCTCAACATCTACACATTATAGACAATGATCTTTCATCAAATTAATTGCCTTGATGAGTATTTCCCAAATCATTGACAATTAGGTGGCTTTGGCCTATATTTTATGCATCAGTGACTTTGGTTAAGTTTTGCGTTAAAGTCCATTTCTCAACAACTGCACATTTTAGACAATGATGCTGAATCAAATTCATCGCCTTGATGAGTACTACACAAATAATGGACAACTAAGTGGCTCTGACCTTCATTTCGCGCTTCAGTGACTTTGGTTAAGCTTTGCGTTAAAGACCATTTCTCAACATCTACATATTATAAGACAATTATGTTGTATCAAATTAATTGCCTTGAGTTACCCAAATTAGGTGGCTTTGATCTACATTTTATGTTTCAGTGACTTTGGTTAAGTGCTGTGTTTAAGTCTGTTCCTCGACGACTATGTATTGTAGCATCATTATATTTCACTGTAGCATTCATCATTCATTTCTTTTTCCTTTCTTTTTCATATCTATAGGAGAACTGCCTGTTTCACCAACAGTTTGGTGTCCATAACCTACATTTTATGCTTGAATGACTTCGGTTAACTTATGAGTTCAAGTCGATTTCTAACCACCTTCACAATAATATAATGTTTCTTCATCAAATTAATCATCTTGATCAGTACTTCCCAAATCATTGACAATTAAGTGACTTTGGCCTATATTTTATGCTCGAGTGACTTGTGTCCACTTCGTAACATCTACACACAATACTCCATCACAATTCACTGAAAAAGGGATTCATTTTATGTGCATTTGACTAGGGTTATCTTTTTCGATGAATTTGTTGGAGGGGCATCCGTGTCTTACAGACACGCGGTGTAGTTTAAAAAAAAACAACGTATCACTGATTTTTTTTAATCCGCAAAATTTTGAGTTAGAATCCAACCAAACTTTCAGGATATTTTTCCACTGTAATGTTGCTGTGACCCTTTTACTCAAATCTTGCTTAACTTATTAAAGACCGAGCCAAAATAGATCCTTTGTTAGGCTAGTTTGCTAATCCGCAACTTCTCCTGGCGCCTTCAAAACTAGTCAAGTTTGGATGTGCATGAATCTAGAAATTGAGTTTTCACTGATTTGAGAATTTTTTCATTTGATAATATGCAATTTCTCAAGAATTATAAGTCAAATTGAAGCGAAATAAGTAAAGTTACAAACATTCGATTTTTTTTCCTGATTCATTGATTTACGCCATATTTCTATTTTTCATCAAACGTTGTTAGAGGTTCACTTGAGCTAAATATCCAATTTTTGGTGCAAGTGAAATAAGTGTTCCTTGGAACATCCATTAATTATGCGTACCTTACCTATGGGTGTTTGCTAACAAAGAATTGCGTATCATATATTTGTGGATGGAAGATGAGTGAAATCTGATTTTTTACAATATACCATTTTAATCGCTTATCAGAATTTTGTGTGACTTGTTTCGACATACATTCAGCAATTTTTCGTCAATTTTCTGTAGTACGTTTGTGAAAACTTAAGGTGATTACAATTACATTATGACATATTTGCAAATACCTGAAATTTGCACAATGAACAGTGCAATATTGTTATATTGTTTCTAATGTTCAGAGATTTTTTTTTCACAGATGGAGCTAACGATGAAGTAGGGAATGGCATAATAGTAGACAAGGATGGAGGTAAAGTAAAACATTTCAGGTTGTTTAAATGTCAAACATTTTATTCCTCTAGGTAATTTTCCTACATTGTCAACGTATCCATGTACAATTCAAAACCATGTATTGCCTCTTATACATTGGTACTGTACAATGCTTTTATACTTGTACATATATTATAAAAAAATAATATATTTGGGTAATTAATCATAACAATCATTGAATTTTCCACAGTAATACTACGTATTTTAACGCATTATGTAAAGAAGTCATTGACGATATGAACCCAAAGGCAGTAGTTGTACCATTTCTAAACACTAATTAGAACATAATCACACCTCCTCGACCTATTGCAAATCTTCATCTGGAGCTTTAATTCTCATAAACCACACTTTTCTATGTGATTATAGAAGGCTGTAGGTCATTGTGGACTGTTTGATCGAAAAGAGATTTATGCCTAAGGCTATCTTTTTTACTATTATTAATGACAACTTCCTATCATCACAAACTGAAGTGCAGCTTGAATAATAATGATAATACTAAAAATTTAGTTTCGAAGATCATTTTAGCATCCATTCTGCTTAAGATTCACTGGACAAATGAAACACATTGATTTTTAAAGAAGAGAAGCTCCTTTCAAATTTTCCTTTCTTTCCTAATAATTGTTCATTCAATTTACAATGGTGCATAATACAACCTTTACAAGTATATGGTTATACAAGCGTTACTGCTTGGGGCAACTTGTGAAGTGACATGTAAAGAATTTCTGTCTCATTAGTTCAATTGTTCGTACTTGATTACACAAATGGTTGAATTTTATCTGAAGTCATTATTATATCCTATAAAATGTCTTGGAGGAGTGGTTATGTTCTAAATTGTTCAAACAATGATTTGCCATGTTTTATGCACTATAGACCCCTCGGTTACGCCTAGGGCTTTATAGTCCATAAAACATGGCAAATCATTGTTTAACCTATACATGTACGAACTCCAAGTTAAGCCAGTGCAATATTCCAAATTAAGACAATAAAAGAATTCTGTCACCAAACCTGCATTAGTGTATACTATATACACTGTAAGTATAAAGTCAATCAAACGCCAAAAGTGTAATACATAGAAAAACACCGACAGGATGAACTGCCACAATTGGGTAACATATAATACAATAAATCACTAGGAGTATGAACTCATACAAACACCAGTAGTATTGATATACCCTAACAAATAAATGACAGTGGTATATACCATCACAAAAACAGTAGCCTATGTTATAACAAGATAACAAGAGGAAGATATATGTATCTGTATAACGTATCTTTCTAAGACAACAAATGTATATGTATATGTATTACTTTTCCTTCTAGAATGAGACAAGCGTATCTATATAGACTTTCTCTCTATGAGTGAGACAAACGTATCTGTATGACTTATCCTTCTAAGAGGAAACAAATGTGTACGTGTTACATTTCATTTTAAGAGTGAGACCAACGTCTCTGTATAAATTTACCTTCTCATAGTTAGACGAACATATCTGTATGACTTATCTTATCTTAGATATTCATTTCTATTTAAGTAATCCTTCTACGAGCGAGAAAAGGAATATATATGACTGTAACACCGAATGAACAAAGGATGTGTTTATTACAAAAACTCGAAGTCAATTGGCAAAAACCAGAAAACAGAAAACAAAGTCATGACGCGGCCACATAGCACAAATCCAAAACTAAGGCAGTTATATAGTGTGAACTTCCGTATAAGCCGAGAGTGACATCAGGGGTTCGGGAAGGGTAAGCATGTTCCCGTTCAGCTATAGGCAGACGTCATACTATAAGTGAGTAAATCCAGGGTTAAGTCAAAACTGATAATGAAATCAAGCTGAAATGGTTGTTTTCATTTGGTACACCGAAACGTCATATCTTTCAATGATGTTATGGTGACGGTTATAGAATTACTGGAGGAATGAACGTAACAATAGATGAACAAATCCCTGATTCAGCAGCTTTTAACAGTGGTTTTTGCTCTATTCAAAAATTCACTGCATAAACTACATGCTCGACAATAACGAATCTGTGAAATTAAAGTTCCATGCGCATGGAGAGGTTGGTAAAAAATCAAAGTACGAAGTTAATGTAGGTTTAATAGTAGAAACTCGTTGGGAGAGAATTTGTGTAAATATTCACTGAATTTTGGATAATTAAGAGAAAGGAAATCGTCGTTATGTACGGGAAGCTGAAATTAAAGGACTGGACTAAATGTTCTCCTTCTCTCTATGGTTGCCCATGTAAAAACTTGGCCTCATACTAATAAGAAAATGGCAATTAAAAGCTCTTTGTAGTTAGTAACCACGGGAATCCCTGTTGTGTGTTAATTGTCGATAAAAAAATTAACGTCTCGATTACGTAACTCTCAATGTGCTTCGTGTTTGACTCTGTGTGGTTCTTGAAAAATCCCTATAGTAAAATGGTGTATTAGTGTTCTCCATTTCAGTGCAGAAACAGGGAGATATCAGATGAGAAATTACTGTTTTTTTATCTATTGTGTACTGGAGCTGTATAAAGAATAGAAAATCAAAAGTGTAAATACTATGCCGAGACTGGTTGAAGATAGCTGTTAAGAGGTCTTTAGAATTTTTCGGAATCCAAACATTCTGATTCACACCACTCGTGGCTTAGCCTTTATCACAGTAGCATTTATGATATATCGTATGTATGACTTATTGTTCTACGAGTGAGGCAAACATATTTGTTATGACTAAACGTTGTAAAGTTACAGAAAAATCTGTATGACTTTTCTTTCTAATAGTGGGACAAAAATATCTGTATAACATACCGTTCTAAGGGTGAGACAAACGTTTCTGTATAACTTATCTTTCTAAGATTCAGACAAAAATATTTGCTTTACTCATGCATCCTTTTAACAGTGACACAAATGGTATCTGCATAACTAATCCTTCTAAGAATGAGGCAGATATATCTGTATAACTGGTCCTACTAAGAGTGAGGCAGATATATCTGTATAATTGGTCCTTCTAAGAGTGAGGCAGATATATCTGTATAATTGGTCCTTCTAAGAATGAGGCAGATATATCTGTATAATTGGTCCTACTAAGAGTTAGGCAAATATATCTGTATAATTGGTCCTTCTTAGAATGAGGCGGATATATCTGTATAATTGGTCCATCTAAGAATGAGGCAGATATATCTGTATAATTGGTCCTTCTAAGAATGAGGCAGATACATCTGTATAATTGGTCCTTCTAAGAATGAGGCAGATATATCTGTATAATTGGTCCTTCTAAGAATGAGGCAGATATATCTGTATAATTGGTCCTTCTAAGAGTGAGGCAGATATATCTGTATAATTGGTCCTTCTAAGAATGATGCTGCTATATCTGTATAATTGATCCTTCTAAGAATGAGGCAGATATATCTGTATAATTGGTCCTTCTAAGAATGAGGCAGATATATCTGTATAATTGGTCCTTCTAAGAATGAGGCAGATATATCTGTATAATTGGTCCTTCTAAGAGTAAGGCAGATATATCTGTATAATTGGTCCTTCTAAGAGTGAGGCAGATATATCTGTATAATTGGTCCTTCTAAGAATGAGGCAGATATATCTGTATAATTGGTCCTTCTTAGAATGAGACAAATATATCTGTATAACTTATCAGGCCGGAACCTAGGTTGTTTACGAGGTTCTCAAAGCTGTTAAAGCTCACTGACAAGGACTAGATGCACCTCACCGCAAAACAAAAAGTCGAACGGCAACAGTCGCATCCATCGATTAGGAATAATCGCACCCCTAAAAAAAACCACGGTTATAGCTTGCCTATCTTACTTTCAGTGGGACAAAAGTGACACAAATGTATCTCATCAGTTTACCTTTTTTGTAGATAATGAAGTGTTGTTGCAAAATGAAAAAGACGACAAGCGTCATATGTCATCACAAGAAACAAAGCAAATAGGTAAGTAGCGGGTATCTCTTAATTATAAGAAAAAACATAACAGTAAACACCTACAACGGCTGAAAATTACAATCGCAAGCCACAATTACAAGGGAACTTCAAGGATGCACCACGATGGAAGGATGTGTATGCATGCTTTCAACAATTTTTAGGCACCTTATGGTATATTGATCACATTTGTCAGGACTAAAACATTTTAGTCACCATATAAACTAAATCGTATCGCATCCCAACCTTCAAAACAATTGGACTTTGTCGCTTTATTTCATTTGACCCCATATTGAAAATTTGTAGACACTACCAGAGAGGGACCAATTATCCAATATCGTTCACATTTTTCTTGATTATAGCTTACTATCATCATATGTGCTAGCTGGTATTTTGTTAATTATTACCACTGGGCCGATGCCTCTGCTGATGGACTGTTATTCCCCGAGGGTATTTACCAACTCAGTAGTCAGTACATCGAAATTTTACAAAATTTTGTTTAAAACTAAGGAGTATCTCCCTCATGCATAGCTCTTTCCTTAGCTGAATTTTGGCTTTTCCATTTAGATCCTTTGGTTATTTGTTCTCTATCAGCTTTTACACGTTTTTCGGTTTATGGACTTCCAAATGTTTTGGTTAGATCTGCACTGATGAGACATAAGGTGTCGAAATGCGCATATGCAGAAAATAAATTAACAGTAACTTCGGTATTTTGTTAATGCAGTAGGTAAAAAACTAAGGAAACTTTTTTGTTATTTCACATCTTTTATGTTAATTATAGCATTTTCAAGAGGACCTTTTCAATTCTGATATGGCAAAAGCATTGGTGTCCAAAAAAGAACTGTCCATATTAGAAATTTTCTCTGAAAAAACACATTTTTCCTTATTCTGAAAAATAATTGAACTTATTACACAATATCAATCATGCAAAAATCATGCAAAATGGAAGGTTTCGAAATACTTGCGCTAGTTTGACATATTGCTGAATATTGAAATATGTTTTAATGCCCCAAAAAAATCAAAATTTATATTACATTTTTGTTATTTGGCTGTATACGTGACTACCGTCTATTCATGTGGTCTATATTGTGTGTAAAAGCTAATAACAAGGAATTACTGTTCTCTGAGAAAGAAACTTTTAATAAACATGTGATTACCATATTATACATCAATTGGTCGTCTTTCGCAATAGTTCAACTGTATTTTGTGCTTTCAAAAAATTCTTATCAACTTGTATTAGCAGGTTATTAAGAATATGTTCTTTTTTTACACCTAAGCAAAAATTATTATTAAAATTTGTTACTACCCTTGACATATTACATGTAGTTTTGTGTATTTGTGTATAACTGCTTAATACAGCATATTCTTTGTGCTTTATTTGTCTTATTATGTCTTTTGTCTTTATGACCATTTATTGATATTTGTTACTTTTGGTGTTTCCTTGGAAATTCGTCTGTACTTTTTATAAGGTTCAGGTAGTTATTTTTTTCTTTTCATAGGTGTAACATTAAACATCAATGCTAACAATGTGACTATTGGCAGAGCAGGAGAGCTGTTTAGCGATGATTGCAATAAGAACTGTAACATTGAAGGTATGTAATTGTGCTGTAACAGCCCGTTTGTATTTTGGCGCAAGCTACGGAATTCACTTAGCTATATTATTGTTCTGATTCAAGTATCACTTTCATTTTCTGACTAGAAAAAACGGGATATTTCAATAATTAATGGGATATTTTCAATTTTCAAAGGGATATTTTCGTTCAGACTTACTGGGATACGGGATATTGGGACCCCCCTAAACAAGACTCATAACTAATCCGAGTTTATGATGATTGTAAATTTTCAAAGAATGATCGAATAATACTGTGCTTTCTGCGTTGTTTGACCTTAATTGAATATTTTGTGATTATCATAATAGTTATTTTTTTTACGTTAGATTGATTTTGATTATGATTTATATTTAAGTTACTGTTATACTACAAGGGACCAAAACGGGGAGAAGTCGCGGTTTAACAAAATATTTGCAGATTTTATTTCCTATCAGATTTTTTAAGACAACTAATGGAAATTGTCTACAATGTTTCAGAGCAACCAGAGACGTGATTTTTTTTTCATTTTGTGGAATGAAATAAAGGAGATCACAATAAACATCTACATTTAACGAAAATTTCAAAATCCAAGAGGGCAATACACAAGAAAACCCAATATGAAAGACAAACGTGAATAATGATAGTAACTCGAGGTACCTGTACGAAAGCCAGTGCGATAGTTAAACCGGTTGATCGGTACCCAAGCTAATGTTCTGTCTACACTTGTCCAAGTACTAGTAGACACCTATTCAATGTCCTGTGGTTGTATCAATCTACTCTTTGCGTAGATATTTATCCATAACTGTAGGCCCATTGTATCAGCAAGAAAAATATTAAAGTTGACTATCGACATGGTATTTTGACATTTATCTTTGTATATTATGAGTCCATTTGAAAATTTTATACGTCCATAAGTAAATGTTTTGATTGGCCTTTGAGGCATCAGGAAAAGAAAGATTCCCCAAAAATCACATTGAACCTTATATTTAGCACTTATCTGAAACTAATTTATATATGCTGTACAGATTTGCACATAAAAAAGCCTTCTGATGCATCTGTAGCATATCATAATCAGAGACATCTATAATTGAATTCCGCTCAGATTGGTGCTTTGGGCCGTCCTAAGCTTACTATGAGAAATGCTCTTTGTTTAAGGCCTGACGGTGACTTCAAGATGAGATATAACAGTAAAAGCTTTGTGCGATTGCTTTATTTTACCAAGCATTTGTAGAAACTTTGTTTTAAGTGCATTACTGTACTCCTTATCCAATCACATTTTATATATCTATTTGTCTGCGGTGAAACCAAAGGCCAATCACTATCTGAATGTCTACTTAGAAAAAAAAATCATGTTGTTTAAACGAATTAAAGGTGTCTGCAGGGTATTAATTTCCTATTATAGAATTTTGTGTTATTTTCTGTGTAGAAACATAATTGTATTATTGTTCAAAATGTAAAATAAAATTTGGGGGGTCATCGTGTATTTAAGCGAAAAATCTGTAATTGAAAATTTCAGGATTTTACATAGAAATGATAGGGAAACTGTTCATATGAGTGGATAGTTTGAAAACTCTATTATAGAATTTATTCATACTTTGCATGTGCTTAATTATCATTATGTAGTTTACATATAAAAAATAAAATTAGGGGTCACTGTTGAAATAAGAGAGAAAATTGCAAAATGTTAATTTCTCTAGTGATATCTTTGTTAAAATATTTTATCAAATTATCTCCCTTCAATACTTTCCATGTTCTGCAAATCCAGCAAAAGATTTAAAGCTCGTGTGTTTTAGCTCACGTTTTTTTTTAGATCAGGAATATAAATTTTAAATACATTTGAACTTTCTTTTCATTCTAAAAACTATTTTGTTAAATTTCTTAATGAATGAAACCTAAATGAACAATTGATAGACAAAAATGGCGGAATAATACAACTGAGACACCTTAAGTAGTTATTTTCATTTATTAAACACAGCTAAAGTTTTAAGCCAACCACAATTAACAGAGGTTTATATGCCAACTGATGAAAGTAAGGATGGCCAACTCGTTACTGGATATTCCAAGACACTGAATCAAGGTATGGCTACAAGTTTTATTTTCTTCATCTGTTTTTAATAAGCTATGGGCGGTGGAAGGGGCAAAGAAAGACGTCGAAAGAAACGAACACAAAAATAAAAATTGAAAAATTAACGGCGTGACACGAAATCTACAGACTTGAAATTTAAACTAACAGACGTCAAATCAAAAACTTACATGATTGTAAAATTAACATATATCAATGCAAATCAACATACGTCAATGAAAAATTTACAGCAAAAATTTAAAATTAACACTAGATGGCGCAATAAACCAAGAATTAACGCTAGGTGGCGTTACTACTTTTAAGGTATAATACCACTGATTCAGTCTCCCATAGACTCCAATGTTAAATTGCGAATGTTTCAAACGTTGTAGAAATTTTAGTAAAAGTTCAAATGAAGTGACACGTATCTCAACTTAAAAAGGCAACTTTCAAGAAACTCTTATAGGAAAATCCCCCCCCCCCCCTAACTTGCATATAAGAAAGAACTGGTTCCTCGCAATGAACAACAAATGGATCGGTACTTCCTGCTTAAATTTTTCAGAAAAAATCCCCCCGCCGCATATGTCTATGAAATTTTTATTTCTTGACGAAATTATATAAATTTAGGCACAAAAGAAGCCTTACAATATAAACTTTCCAATGAGATAAGATTCAGCTGCCAACTCTTTGAATATGTAATAAAATAAACACTTTATTGGAACTATATGGTTTCCTATAAGGACTAAATTCACGTATGTGCCCGACTGGTTTCCGAATTAGTGGTGTTAAAGGTAGCCAACCTCAAATTCTGCTGTGGCGGGTCATGCCCCAACATTCTGGTATGGGTGGCGGGTCATGATCGCGTTAAGCCATCATGCACGTTTTCAAGAATTCTTTGCAATATTTCTGTACCATTTATTACCATATATGAAGAGGGCAAAACATTTCTGTCAATGTATTTTGGGCATTTTAGTGGGGTGTTTAATGTTTTTGGGGAAATAAACCATTTATTTTATTGTTTATACGTTTTTTTATCGTTCAGTTAAATTTGTACTTTGTCTCAACTGTTAAAGGAAAATTTAAAGTGCTGTTTCATCTGTTTAATCTTAAAGATTGCGTTCCCTGTGTTGTGGCGGGTCATTTGCGGGTGACGTTCTCATTGGCGGGTGAAAATGATGACCCGCCGCGGCGGATCATTGGTTATAATTTGGCCGGTCACACCAAAAGCGGGTCAGTTGGCAAGTATGCCTTTAACAGAATAAAATGGCCTGTAAATCCATTATTGTTTTTATTTCGTCTTCTTCAATGCGTATGAAATGTAAAACACCTAATTTCAGATAGAAAAATCCATATGTACAGAATTTATAGGCTAAAATAAAAACGTGCTCATTAGTGCTTTTGTACTTTGATTTTCGGAATGTACAGACTATTGCTTAATCGGATCTATTAAAGGTTATTGTCCGCATTGTAGTGAAGTGAAGTTCTAAAATGCAACTTATTTGATGCCGAAAATATGTTAAAATCCTATATTGATATCTAGTCTGAAGATTTGAGACCTATCTTTAATTAAAAAAAAAATGCTTCACCCACCCCCCAAATTTGGAATGCAAAACTGTTTAATACCCTTTAAATAAGATGGAGTAGCAGTGAAACCAACTCTGTCGTATGACCGAAATTGCAAATTGGAAGGTCCTAAAATCGCCTCAAATTTCCTTTACTCAATGCACTTTTCTCTCTATTCTTATCCAAGCACATTCTTTGCTGTATTGTCAAGTGATGTTTTAGCTTTTTATCTATTTCGGCTTTACAATGCGTATTTCAACTGTTTGCGTAAAACCCGTAAAATTATTACGTAACACCGGTTTTCATGTCCAAATATGGTATTCCAAAGCCTTTGACAACAAAATAAGTTGTGATTCGACAAAACGGATCCAGCTTGATGGTTAGGTATCAAAATAAGCAGGTTTTGAAGGAAATCCGAATTTTGTGATTTTTATACCCCGCAACACGTAGTGGCGTGGTATTATGTGATACCCTCAGTCGTGTGTCCGTCCGTCCGTCTGTCCGTCCGTCCGTCCGTCCCCCGAAGGTTTTCGACTGATAACTTTTGAACGGAATAACATACAGTCTTCAAACTTGGTATGTAGCTTGTTCACTACAAAACTCAGGTCGAGTACGAATATGGGTTCAGAGGTCGAAGGGGTTCTGGAGTTATGCCCCTTGATACTTCGAAATTTTGTGAAACGTGGCGGGGTATCATGTAATCCACCATTACTATTTTTTGTATTGAAGGGGAAACCGTACACGGTCGTACATAAAATAAAATGTTATTACATGTCAGACGAAAACTATATATTGTTTTGAAAAAATCGTTTTTCAGTTTGTACGAAACACGACAAATAACGACAACATGGGAAAAAAGAAAAGAAGAAGAAAACGGCAAACGTGCACGAAATTAACCCAAGACGTTCAATGTTCTGAGTTCGTATCATGCGAAACTATATTTTTATTCTATATCTGTTTGTATTCTATGTCTGCAAACAAAGTAAAATATTGTTGCCACAGAAAACATGTAGACTACAATAACCTGGTACTTAAGAAATAGAATTACTTCTCATCTATATAAACATAATTACCTGAAATTTACCCTTTTTAAATAGGTACAGAGTGTAGCTCAATCGGTTGCGTAGTAGCCTTTGATCAAGGGTTCGAATGATAGCATGGATATGTTTTTTTTTCAGCTTTTACTTATGTGAAAGGGTATATTCATTGCAATTGTTATTCATTGCAATTGTAAGTTCAGGATGATTGAAAATATTACGTGTTCCTCAAGAAGGCATATTTTTACCGGGATTTTTTGATACAAAATCCTCTTACATATACGAAATCATTGAATGATTAGACGTTTGTCATGTCAATCGTTTACCGTGGTTGTTATTTTCTTTTATAATACATCCCATTAGCGGAGAGAATAGATCGATCTGAAAATAATATATTCATATGTTATATATATGTTAATTTTACCATCACGTATGTTGATTTTGATTTAACGTCTGTTAATTTCGTTTTACGCTGTTAATTTTTCAATGAATGTTGTTAGTTTTTATTTTTGTGTTCGTTTTGTTTTGACGTCTTTTTTACCCCTTCCGCCGCCCATGCGAATTCGATAGACAAGAGGGGTCAAAAACATACAACGAAAAAACATTAAAATAAGACCAAAAAAAAGAAAAGACAACAGAAAAGACCTACAATGAATAGAAAATAAAACTCTTTCATTACCACACAACAAAGAGCAAGATCGGAAAGGCGACTTTCCGATCTTGCTCCTTGATGTGTTGTGATGAAAGAGTTAACATAACATAACAAAAAACATTTATTTGGCGAACATAAATTGTCATTACTGACTCATGAGATATCATTGTTGTGTTTAAACCAAGCGGACATGGTAATAACAAAATTACCAAACAGAATCTTCAAGAGCCTAAGTCCACGAGGCCGCAATTGTCCTGGCTTCGTTCAGGCATTTCAAAAGAAATGGTGGGTAAAACTGGTTTTATGGCACTCCAATCCTCCCATTCCATTGCAGTAGTATCCACTGCAACTCAATAGCTATTGTTATTATAAGGTCGTAGACAGTTAAAAGAATGATCATCCCAGTATTAAGTAAAAAAGAAACTTGCATCAGACTTCAAATTTTTCCACAAGGGACTGATATCTATCGAAGAACATTTTAATGATCATTTGAGACGGAATTAGCAAACCATTCCTAGTACCACAATAGATCCAAGATGAAGGTTTTAACATGTCATGCTTTTTACTACAGTGCACGCTGTATATTCCGTTCAAAACTTTGTCACTCTTATGTAAATATTATGTTCTGTATACAGTTTGGAGATATTCACGTTTGATTTTTATGTAAATGGGGAAATAACAAATTTCCGAATAGAATTGTCAAGAGCAAAAGTTTAAGAGGCAAAGAGACAAAGCAGGTTGAAAATTGTCGATCACAATGGTCTTGACTTGGTACGAACATTTCAAAGGAAAATTAACAAAATATTATAGTAAAGGTATATTATCATATGTTATCACCAATTTTGGAATCTAAAATTCAAATAATTACATACCTTGAAGAATTTTTGGTATCTGCTTTTTTATACCACCGCAAAAATTTTGACGGTCATATAATGGTTTGGTGCTGTCGTCGTCTTCTGCAGACACTTTGTTTTTGGTCAATAACTTAAGTTCAAATGGATCAATCCTGAGAAATTTTAACGCAATATCCCTTTCCATAAAAGAAAGACTTTGAATGTTTTTTGATAATTGTGTTTCCTCCCGTTTTTAAAAAAGGGACAAAAAATTGGGTGTTTTTATGTATTTGGCTGTATAATATTTATCAAATTTTGATGGTTTTTTTCGGTGTGCTCATGGGAAAATTTCAAGTTAGTAGTATTTCAACGGATTTCACGTTCATAAGATAAATGGAGCCCAAAAGGGACAGATCTTAAATGATTTTTTTTTCATTTTTAGTTCGATTTTTTTTCAATAGATTCCTTATGAAAATTAATAATAGCGCTTAACCATTGGATTTTTTAAACTTGTTTTCTTTCTTATCTATGAAGGGCCAAACGGGGCCAAAATTGCAAATGTGCAGATTAATATCTAAAATTTTCATTTTCATCGGATTTTAATATTGATGGGAGTTCTTCTTCAGATAAATATTGTTATTGTTTCTGAAACTTTTATATATTTATTGATTTGATATAGAACTTCAATTGAAATATTACAAAGATTTATCACAAACCTCTTGAAAAAAAGTTTATCATGAATTAGTTTTTCAAGAAAGGGGAGATAACCCAATTTAAAAAGTAATTTGAAACCCCAAATAAAAAAATAGATTTTTTAAAAATTATCATAAATGTGTTTTGATAAAATGCTTTTGACAAATTCAATAAAGAATAGGGATCAACTACCTTATTTTTTTAAAACGACTGAGAAAAATTGACCTATTCCAAAGTATTTCAGCATAGAATTATATCCATTTGATAAATTTTATGAATTTGTAGCAAATATGCCGTATTAATCAAACAAACTTATTGTTCATGTTCACTTATTTTTAGATTGTTTTTTGAAGACATACAAATTCATTTTTATTGAATTATTGAATGTTTGTTTAGATGCTAAAATTAGATGCTCAGTGTTATACACTCCAATTACCTTAAGTTTGTCAATAGTCATTAATTAACAATGAATTGCTATGGAGTAAATGCACATGAGTCAAAGTTAATATAACAAAAAAATGTACATGGTTAAAGTAGATAGTGAGACAACGCTTTTGTTGTTTTTCGTAATTCTGAAGTTATGATTACATTAGTTTCTTTTTTTTATTTCAGACTCGTTCTGTATCGATAAACAATGCACTGTGGATTCTTTGTGTACTGTTGATGCAAAACCTAGTATTGGTCCTACGTCTAAGATTGAAAAAGGTAAACTCGTACAATACCGGCGTCCTGGACACTGTGTGTGATTGATACTCAAATAACACAGTTGATATTTCGTCCCTTAACCGTGACTTTGATAAACAAAAAAGTAAAAATTCGAAAAGTACAAAATATATATATAATTGTGAAATCTATTATTGAAGAGCTGTCGATAACAAATGTTATGCAAATTTATTATTAAAGAGTAGAAAGAAACATTTAAGTATCTATATACAAGAATAAATATTTCAACAATTTCAATAACTGATGTCTATGAATATTGCATATGGTAAATATAATCTGTGGGTAAGAGCTTATTGCATACAAATTCCTCGGTCACAGGGTTATTGTATCTCATTTAAATTCCCTCCTCTGTGAATTACCTTGTGTGTTGTATTTAAAGCATTTGAGTCTTTTGCATGAAACCTTTTTGAAAGCTGTACAACAGCACGTCTGGTTCGTGACAACATATATAGACTGTGCAAGAAACTCTACTGGGAGAGACAAGCTTCTACTTTTAAATTCAGATCATGATACCTTATTGGGGTGTATATATATACCACCAGAAAATACACGGTATTCTTCAGTAGAATCTTTTGATGAAGTTGAGGATGAATTACAGTTTTTTTTTAATTCACATAGAAGTAATATAGCGCTAATTGGAGATTTTAACGCTAAAACTGGTACTCTTCCTGACTATATTGTACCAGATGATACTGTTGTAAACATTTTTGATCTAGACTATGACAGTGAAATACTTGAGTATTTGTATGATTATGAAAATTTAATTAGATTCAATATTCCATTACAGAGGGTATCAAAATGTACATGTAAACCAAATAATTATGGTTACAAACTTTTAAATTTATGTAAAAAGGTAAATATATATATTGCCAATTCACGTGTGTGTGAAGATAGAGGTGTTGGTGAAAAAACGTGTAAAGACAAAAGCGTTGTAGATTATATATTGTTATCATCCAAGTTATTTCCCTTAATCCAACATTTTCAAATAGACGAATTCGTTCCGTTATTTTCTGACTGTCACTGTTTGGTACAGATTAGTTTTCAGTCGCGTTTAAATCGAACGAATGTACATAATCGTTTAATTGACGACACGCGCGATCAATTTGTCAAATGGAAAACGGACAAGACACAAGATTACGTTAATTATATTCACCTTGACCGCGATCACGTTCTTTCAGATGTATTATCCGAGTTAGATAATCTGACTTCGGCCAATAATATTAGTCAAGATGACATAGATAATGTAGTGGAAATTTTAAATTCAAATTTTATAAACGCGGCAAAGGAAACCTTCGGTAAGATTCGACCGAAACGAAATTACAATAAAAAGGAAAATTCAAAGCCATGGTTTAACAGATTATGTGAAATTAATA
>MJUU01054662.1:2364-23318 GCA_002080025.1 Modiolus philippinarum | reverse complement strand
TTTAAGCGATAACAAGGTCAATGACCTTGACCAATGACATTGATGACCTTTGACCTTGGGTTCATATTGAAGGTCTCTTCTTACTGATTACTTTTAATATATATGTTTACTATACTATCTGTTATAGTTTGAGAGTTATAAATCAAAAACATTTTTCCGTAACACGCAAAGGACAAGAACTCAAAGAAAGAGTTGTCGAATCTTTTAGGACATAATGTAACAAAGTTGCGTCTGGTGACAATGAACATTTTCCCCATTACACGTTATCAACCATCTATTACGGTTTCCGAGTTTAAGCGATAACAAGGCTTAAGGTCATCGGTGACCTTGACCGGTGACCTTTGACCTTGACATTTTTAGATGGCCATATATGACTTATGAACAATGGTGAAGGTTTCAGGGTTCTACGACTTATCGTTCGGGAGTATTTAGCATTAACGCAAACTCAAAATCTTTGAAAGGGCAATAACTCATATAAAGAGTCGTCGAATCTCTTCGGACCAAATGTAACAAAGTTGCGTCTCATGATAATGAACATTTTCCCCGTTACATGTTATCAACCATGTATTACGGTTTACGAGTTGAAGCGATAACAAGGCTTATGGTCATTGTTGACCTTGACCGGTGACCTTTGACCTTGACATTTTTAGATGGCCATATATGACTTGTGAACAATGGTGAAGGTTTCAGGTTTCTACGACTTATCGTTTGGGAGTATTTAGCATTAACGCAAACTCAAAATCTTTCAAAGGGCAATAACTCATATAAAGAGTCGTCGAATCTCTTCGGACCAAATGTAACAAAGTTGCGACTTTTAATAATGAACATTTTTCCCTTTATATGTTTTCAGCCATCTGTTACAGTTTATGAGTTGAAGCGAAAACAAGGCTTAAGGTCATCGGTGACCTTGACCGGTGACCTTTGACCTTGACATTTTTAGATGGCCATATATGACTTATGAACAATGGTGAAGGTTTCAGGTCTTTACGACTTATCGTTTGGGAGTATTAAGCATTAACGGAAACTCAAAATCTTTCAAAGGGCAATAACTCATATAAAGAGTCGTCGAATCTCTTCGGACCAAATGTAACAAAGTTGCGTCTTTTGACAATGAACATTTTTCTCATTGCATGTTTTCAGCCATCTATTACGGTTTAAGAGTTGAAGTGATAACAAGGCCTAAGGTCATCGGTGACCTTGACCGTTGACCTTTGACCTTGACATTTTTAGATGGCCATATATCACTTATTAACAATGGTGAAGGTTTCAAGTCTTTACGACTTATCGTTTGGGAGTATTAAGCATTAACGGAAACTCAAATTTTTCAAAGGGCAATAACTCTGAAAAAACCATACCGCACAGTTTCGGTCTAAATGTAACAAAGTTCCGCCATGACCTAAGGAACATTTTACTCATTACACTTCTTCAGCTATCTTTTACGGTTTCCGAGATTATCCGATAACAAGGTTTTTTTGACCGGGGCAGATAACTCCGTTACTATAAATAGAATGTTGTCGTCCCCTTAGATTTAAGATCCCACTATAGGACACATCTTCCCTACCAAGTATCGAAATGATATGTCGCGTAGTTTTTTTGTCAGCTGTTTCTAAAGAAATGAACATCATCATAATAAAAAAAAATTAAGCAAACATGCACTTAAGGATTAATGTTTTAACAATTAATACGTGTGCTTACATGCTGAATTAATACACCTGATAATGGAATAACTGAAAATTTGGCAATCCTAATTTCAACATAAAATGACAAGTTTATATCACATTTAAACTTTCAAATGGTCAAAGTTCTATTGTTAAGCAATTTTATTTCACTTCATGTCATACTTTTACTGAATCTTGAAATCCAATATGATGACTATAGTCCTTCATAACAAATTGTAAAATTTCCTTCATCTTTACATCTCTGATTCAACTTTGAAAATGGAGCCAAAAATCTAAAATTTTCCATGATGTCATGTCTGATTGTTTGCATGCTCACTCAAGTATTCTTATTAACTTAGATTGCAAGCTCAAGTTGCTCAACTCTACCTCAACTCTTCCTCAAGTAATATTGCACATTACTCGAGATGGAAAGCTCAACTATCTCAAATCTACCTCAAGTTGTATGCAAATTACTTGAAATAGAAAGCTCAACTATCTCAACTCTGGCTCATGCATGCAAATGAGTTGAGACTTTAAGCTTAACTTGTGGTTTTCAACTGGAAGTTGAGGACCAATATTTGACTACAGTTGAACTCCAGTTGAGCCAAGTTGAGGCTCATTTTTATATTTTCATAAGGACAGTCCGTCATACCATCTGACTTGGACATAGCACCATCACTTGTAGAATACCGCTAGGGCATTTGCAACAGAATCGACATTAACAATAGTAATACAAAATGTATAACAACTAGAACTGTAACAGTCCAACCAAATGATGTCTATCATTGCTGAAATTCAACCATGTACCATTCAAGATCAGTTAAAAAGTGATGATATTGATTTCAAGATACCATTACTAGACCAAATCAAGATATCCACCAACAACTTAACAGATGAGGAACTAGAAAAGGGAAAATCATTCATAACATCATATAGGGACATCTTCGCCAAGAGCCCAGATATGGCTTGAAGGCCAGAGCAACCACATTGGAGAAGGGAGATGACGTACTGGCTCGAGTTGTCGCACATCGTGGTACACATGATTTCTGTTAATGACTGAATGGAATGAATGAATGTGGATAGAGAAAGTGATTAAATAATACTGGGAATGCACTACTATTCGTGGGGAGCCAATTTTCGTGGATATCGTTGTTGAACCCAACAAAAATAAAAAATTCCCATAAACTTTCAAGGGCGAAAGTCTGAAATCACAAATTTAGGAACCCAGGAATGTATGAATTTTAGCAAAAAAATCCACGAATATAAATGCATCCACAGTATTAAAACATATTCAAATCATAACTTTTATTATATAAATAGTTAAATATTAAACTAAACTATCTAAAATCATATAAAACAGTCAATTTTCATAAATATAAAGGTTTTGAATAATTCAGTCCATATATGATATGCAGAGAAATAAATTTATCGCTAATTTGCTTGATTTTCAATTGTTCCGGAGCGACGATAATTCTATTATCACTGCACTGCGCTGATATAAACATATTATCGTCAATCTCTATGGAACGTTAGCAACAGCGTATTAATAAGACGTCGCGTGGCGTTTAGTGAAAAAAAAAATTATCCTATCAAAAAAGCGTTATATTTAACTAAAAATTACATGTTTAGCCTAAAAACATATTTCAATAGAAAAAGAAACATATATCTGGTATATATTAATAACAAAATTAGCGATAAAAATATTATTAGTAATTTGTTTTGCTCGGATGGATTTCTCAGCTCGTATTGCATCTCGTGCTTCGCACTCGATGCAATACAAGCTGAGAATTCCATACTCGCAAAACAAATTACTAATAGTATATATATAATAAACTTATAGAGAGTAAATTCTACATAGAGAATAAAATGGTTTAATACAATCAATTGGTATGATTTGTATGTTTCGAACAAATAGTTAAGACTATATTTTTATTTGTATATATTGAAATGTCCTATTTATATGTAAAATATGTAAGTCCGGAATTGCGGACTTATCAAGGTAATATTTATTTTATTCAGGATGTAGATTATAGCCATGAAGTACTGCTGGAGGTTCCAATTTGTGTCTATAGATGTATACCATATGGTAAAAATCAGTGTTCTGTATGTTATTCCTTATTTTTAGTTCGCATGCTGTTTGAATGTATTTTTGTTATCATTATTTATGTTATTTACTTCATATAAGGTATAGTTGCAGCAATAGTATTAGTAAATAATTATGGATATTTTCATAACTGAGATATATGGAAGTAAATATACATGCTATTGAGATTCGATATGGAGTTAAAATGTATAATTTGTATTATTTCATTAGCATCCTGATATTGTATTTTAATCTTAGGTCTCAATAACCGGTTATAACCTTGCCATTGACTTCAAGGCAAAAACAGGCAATTTCAAAGTTTTGCCCTCAACATATACGGTTAACGCGAGTCTCATGTCATATATCATTTCGAAGCATTTTATCTAAGGAATCCAAACCTGTTGCAAAAATATGGGGGTCACCGTTTAGTTTTCTCACAAAATTGCAACGAATAAAAATATGAAATATTTACATGTGCTGCCCCACCATGACTAATGCCCTTTCACTCAGGTGTAAACACAATATTCATACACTTTCTTCAAATATGACACTTGTTCCCATAATTATATGCTATGAGCTTTTATTTAAGCCCTTTTATGATGTTCTCACCATTAAAATATACTATTTATGACTTCAAACACCATATTTTCAAATTTTGGTTCTTGAGGAACATTTCGACTGAGGGGCCAATTGACCCGGAAGTGGTATTAAAATGAGGATTTTTGCTCTTTCAATTGAAAGTACACACTTCTGCTAGTAAAATGATACCCAATATGTACTGGTTCAATAACCGGTTAAGATTTCCTGCCATATCCAAATACAGTATGTCGCAAGCAAATTTAGAGAAGTTTGACATCACATATGAAGCGCACAGTCATTGTATATGAAAAGGAAGTTTTGCAATAAATTTTACAAAATGAGTTATAAATATCTCTCAAAATGGTATAATGTAGGCTTCATTGGGTGTACAGAAACAGAAATATGGCTGATATTTACCCAAAAAGCCTACAGGGAAGGAGATAAATGCTATTAATGAAACAGAAATAGGGAGGGGAAATAGGATCTGTAGCATGAAATACCTGTGTGAACCTAGGTATTGGCCATTTTTGAGAAAATAAAATATTATTTCCATTTTTCAACCATATATTTATAATAACAGGCCATAATTTGACAAGATAGTGCAATTTTTGGAAAGAGAATGAATGGTTGCTAAGGTGAATAAGGGCAAAACCTATTCATTGATATGATGACGCATGCCTCTTAAGGTCATAACCTTGCCATAAACAGGCAATTTCGGAAGTGGTTAGTGAGACCTTACTTTACTCTGGAATATTTTTGAGTTATTCCCCTTAGTATAGTGTTTATGATTTTATAGTAGCTATAATCGTACATGAAATTTCAATAAGTATCGGGCTGGTGAATACCCTCGGGGATCTCTGGTCCAACAGCAGTGGCATCGGCTCAGTGGTTCAAAACACAAAAATACCGAAATTGCATAAAAACATTGAATTTCGTTAAGCTGTACACGTGTTTCAAGGAGTAACCTCTCATCAGCAGCATTAAAATCAAATAATGACAATAGTATGGTTGAAATTTGTAGTATCAAAACGCATAAGAAATGAAAGGCATCTTCCTCTTGTAGTCCTTGATGTTGTGTATGATTTGATATGAATAAATCAACGCATAATTTGGTTTTCATTCGACATAAAAGTGATCACAGAAGGACTGACAGATGGATCATTCTAAACAGAGACATTTAAACACAGAGATTGGAAACAGTTATGATATAAAGAACAGCGCGCGGCCACAAATTTGCAGTCTACTCCTCCTACAATTCTTATCGCAGAAAAATGAAAAATAGCTCATCCGACTCCAAAAAGATTCCCATAACGCTAATCAGAATTAATTTTTTGATATGTTTAAAAAAAGTTTTTTTTATGACAAATTAAAGTTGGTATGTTGAATTCAAATTATCGGTTGAAATTGAGAAAATGTGTAATTTGGGGTTTTTATATGGTGTAGAATGTCAAACACTACTTTTTTCATATACAACATAGAATTTTTAAAAGTATATCTTGTAAAACACGAAACCTTGTCATTTCGATCATTGAAAATTTTATTTCGATATCTTTATTCACTTTGGAGTTATACAGTTTTAAAACTGGGCATTTTTCTTCAGTGGCCATGACAAATCCTTGTATTATATCGAGTTGCTAATCTCTGTGTTTAAATGTCTCTGTTCTAAAAATATGAACGGAGTTCCTTAAACAGAAAGTACATGAGCTACAGATCTGAAATCAAATCCAACATTTTGGGACCTCGATCAATCTTAATGCTACTTACTGATAAGTAGTTGCCGAGAAATTTCTTACCAATATTTCGTACCATAAACGTCAAAAATAACATAAGTCGGCAAACAGGAAGTAGACATGAGAGACCTTTCAGGAGATTTAAACCGACCGTATGCTGATGCTGCATCCCAAATATCAAAGGATGATGAGTGATAAGTACATGTAATTAGTGGGACAACAGTTACAAAAATATTTTCACTGCTTTCGACATTCACAAAAATGCTGCATACCAAATAACATTTTTGGCCTTATTGTGTGTTTGTTATAGCATTATGTTTTCGGGTACATGACAGTGGCAGATCCAGACTTTCTGGTAAGGTGGGGGGCGGAACCAATTTTTTTTATAAACCCTAGGAATTTTAAATATATTCCGACCTAAAGAGGGGGGTGCGGGTCCACCTTAAATCCGCCACTGCATGAGATTACAGGATTTCAACCAAACCCTTGATATTTTTTAACTTTGTGTATTCAATTTTATTGGGTATCATGATGCGGTTAATGAGGCGCCACGGCAGAGTTTGGAGCACTGATTGATTCAGCCTGCGAAAGAAGAGATTTCAGGGTCATTTTTTACCGATTTTTTTGGGGGTCAGATTTGCCTAAATTTTGGACGAAATTTATAAAAAAAAAATCCAGAAAAAAATTTTCAGAAAAAATGGGTATTCGGAAAGGGAAGTTTGTCACTTTATAACTTATATGAGAAGTAGGTGAGGACCCTTTCTGTTTTTAGCTGATTGTAAAATATTTTAAGGGGAATAAATACGTTGGTTACCATTTATGCACCATTTGGTGTTTTCTGTTCTGTTATTTTTTTATTTTGTGTTTACTGAGGAATAGAAAACACTGTTTGCTGTTATTTCTAAAAATTGTGATACATGCATTGTTTGCTGTTATGGATTTGAATTAAATGTTAACTGGGTTTTTTTTTCGATTTTTTTTTGTTTGCTTGTTTGTTTTGTTTTTGTTTTGTTTTTTGTTTTTTTTTTTTTTTGTGTGTTTTTTTTTTCTAAATTAAAGATTGCCAGTCTGTTAAGAAAAACCCTCTATTTCGATGTGCCCCGTGTTGTCTATCGATGTTTTTGTCCTTCGTCGGGCTACCTAATGACAAATATTTGTAGGCATACATTGTCCGATTTTACTTTTTTCTCATTGACCACTCCCGACATGTGTTGCTTCAATGACATATTTTAGCTGCGATCGATGTTGCTCAACATTTTTGTTCTCTTCTTGTAACCCTGGTGTTTCAGCTGGATAACCCTGAGCATCGCCCAAGTTGGCACTCCATGGCGGGTGGGGAGCTTGATATAATTTTTGTCAAGAATACCGCTTAAGTGTACGCTAGGGGCCTTCTTGATCTCGCTTGGGGTGAATATTGTTCACCTCAAGTTGAAGACCCTCAGGCGACATCAAGATGTAGACAGGAATAAAAGTCCTGTCCTTGATAAACTGGAGTTTTCTATGTATCGTGTGTGTTTTTGTCACATGTACATTCACTCCATATCCTTTCATTTTTCTTCTTGCCCCCTCCCTTATTTGACAGACATGTCATACAACAAATACTTTGCATTTTCTATGGTTTCTGAGGAAATGCGGCTTAAAGGATTAGGTCCCTCAATTTAGTATTATAGATATGGGCCGAGACAATAAAAAAAAACTGCTGAAAGAAAGTGCTGATGGACATATGGACGGGCAGAAAGAGTGATTAATATATAACATCCGACACAAGGCGGCAGAACCCTAAATTAACTCTAATGTATATCTTACCTGCATATATACATGAAGATGCAAAGAAAATGAATAACAACTTTTCCATAATCTGAAAATAGAGAAAATTGAAAATGTTTAATGTTCTTTTCTTGTGCAGTTCCTTGGTACATTGTGGTATTTGAATGTGTTTTTTGAACATTAAAGGTGCTTCCTGTTATCCAAGCTGTTTTGTGCTAGTAGGGGTGATCGTAGTCAGATCACCCGAGCAATCTTACCCCAGTTAGAAGAAAGAATAAAATGGGGCCAAAGTTTCCTGTTTGTGCCTTCGTATTGGGTGAGCCATTAGCTACATAGTAATTTATAAAATAAGCTTGTTCTCCACACTGTGTCATAAGGGGTATTTTGGCTGGTTTTCAGCTTTTATTTCGAAAACAGTAAACGATGGCTGATATGAAGAGCATGAAACGAAAATCATTTTAATATCAATATTTCAGGTGCGGGTCAAGGATGTGAAGTTACATGAGACCGCGGCAATTGAAAAAAATGTAGAAAAGGTTTTGTGCAAAAAAAAACCACCGATTTAACCCTATTTTTAGAAAGGTTGCATTGCAACGCTTTCTCATGAATGTCATGACCCTGTCAGTTGCACTATGAAGAAAAACAGGTGCTTCAATTTGAAAAACCAGATTGACCAAAATCATATTTTTGAATTTAAACATTGAGTTAGTGAGAAAATAAAGTAGAATTATTAAAGAAAAACGATTGCACACCCCCTTAAGGTATAACACCACTAATTCGGAAACCAGTCGGGTGAATTTAGTCCCTATTGGACACGATATAGTTCCAATATAGTGTTTATTTTGTTACATATTGAAGATGTTGGCAGCTGAATCTTATTTAACTGGAAAGTTTATACCGTAAGGCTTCTTTTGAGCTTAAATTCATACATTTTTTCTGTAAAATTCAAGATGGAAGTACCGATCCTTGTGTTGTTCACTGCCGGGAACCAGTTCTTTCTTATATGCAAGTTAAGGAGGTTGATTTTCTCATGAGAGTTTCTTGAAAGATGCCTTTTTAAGTTGAGACATGTGTCACTTCATTTGAACTTTTAGTAAAATTTCTACAAAGTTTCAAACATGCACAATTTAACATGGGAGTCTATGGGAGAGTGAATAAGTGTAGCCTGGGATCCCGACCCATGCTGACTATCGCGCAAAATATACAAAAACTATGAACTTTCATTCGTTTGCCAATGTATTATCTTAATGTGAATTTTACGTGACATTCGTTTTTAAATTTTCCCGTTCATACCTTCCTTTATGTTTAATATTATTTTATTACTAAAATGCTTTCTGGTGTTGATCCATTTTATTCATCAGATACTTAAAAGGTGCCAATGACAAACTTTTCCAACAAACAAAAAAATCTAAAAACTTTTGACTTTTCAGTGCAGTATATCATCATTTCTTTACTCATATGTTTAGTTCAATTGCCTTAAACAGTAGTTATAAAAGAATTGTCTGTATTGACTTCAATATGGTCAATAATGTGGCTATAACTAAGAGGAATTTTACGTGACAGCAGGGTTAATTACTGAGCTGGAAGTGTGCAGATCATTAAAAACATTCTACTTAACGAAAGTGCAAAGAAACGATATTGAATCAACTGAAATGTCACAAATTTACAACAAAAATAAAATCAATAGGTAAAAAATCGAAAGAAAACTTGCCTTAATAACTTATTATTGTGTTATCGATTTCAAATAAATGGCGGTAAACAATATTTTTGATGATGTAACCGAATACGCCTCAATAACAAACGAATCGGGTGAGTCTGAAGTCACTCTTTGTAAAATTTGTCACGTAAAATTAAATTTTGACTTTTTAACCAAAAAATAGATAAAGAATTTGTGATCAATTTAAGTTTTGGTGTATAAATGACTTGCATACATTGTAAGCTTGTGTTAAATTATACTTAACACATTATAGTCCTCCAGCGAAAGAACAGGAAGGCGTCACGTAAAGCTTCAGAAAAAAATACCCCAATGATTCTCCTGTTGCTTAGAACAGTTACCCAGAAAAAAATATTTCTTCCATTGAAAAAAGGGTTTTGATTTAACCAATATATCATTAAACAACATAAAACAGCGCATTACAGTCAGGTTCTGGTTATGCTGTTATTCATTTTAACGTCTTTGAAAAGCATGTCACGTAAAATACAGACAGTTTGTGACAAGTCTATAAAGACGAATTTTGCTGAACCTTTTAAGTTTAGAATAATTTTATTGACTGAAATTCGTGAATCCCCATAAAAATCGTATATTGAAACTTTGTTTCGTTTAGTAATTAGTGAAGCAAAGTTTTCTTGCAGGTTAGAAAGTGTCGAAAAACGTTTGTGACATTGAATTTAACAGGGGGTCCAGAAACGAAATATGTTCACATAAACTTAAAATATTTGATTATCGGTATCAGTCAGCTTTATGATATACCTATATTACAGGATGCAAAACGAGTATTTAGTTTTATTTAAAAAATGTCCCCTTTCAAGAGTGTAAGTACCTGTGACATGTTTTCGGCCATAAAAATGAGAATGAATGAAATGGTGCATTTTATAAAGAAACTCCCTAGCAAAATACGGAAAGCATAGTCAGTAATCATTTTTATATCCGTTACCATTTCCATGCAGCTCTTTGGAGTAAAAGGTCAAAATACCAGATTTTTTTCAAATACCTGATTATTTTTTTAAATCAAATTTACTTTTGATTTCTCTTGACATTCTTGACTCAAGCTTTTGGTACTATTTATCAATCAAAATTCAGGGCCAGAAATTAAAACAAAAACCAAGCCACTCCCTGAAAATCCAATGATCCATGCCTTATTGGTTGTTTTAGCGTAGGCATTTGATATTTTTCAATTTAGAAATTAGAACCAATTCAATAAACCTGTCCGAATTCACGGTTTGTGACGTAAATATCTTTTGTCAGCATCTGTGTAAAACAAAGAAACAATAAGCAATGAAGGGAAATGGAGTAAATGTACATGAGACAAAGTCTCCACAAATTCATGGTAAAATAAAACAATGGAGCAACGCTTTTATTGTTGTTCTTCATCTTGAAATGTCATTTTGAAATTAAACATACAAATATTCATACACAGTGAAGCATTTTGTCATCTTTTTAAAAAGGAACTATCAGTCGAAGAAAAAGAAGCAAACAATGAATTAGTCACAGCATCACAACTTTTGAAAGTTAGGGAGACAAAATTAAATCGACCCTATAAGGAAACAATGGGACCAACTCGAATTCTTAATTTTACGAAGTGCTTCTTCTCTATCAGATTTTTCTCTATTCAGATTTAAATAACGTTTCTTTGCAGTCCCACCGTTGTAGATCCCAGCAATATGACTCTGGATTTAGCACAAACGTTCATTTATATTTTAAGTATTGGTGCTGCGAACTTTTTTATTGCTGTCCTGAAACGGATTACAAATTATGCTTAACTAACATTACTCAATAATTCAATCATGTTGAAAACCACAGGAGTGTCAAAAAGGTTTCTTATAATAAACATTTTAATCATTTAACTTGGACAGAGACGAAGGAATATATGTCTCCGGCTTGGATGACCTGTGAACTGATGGGAGATCGTTTATTCCTAGTCAAACAGCTGGGGGCTTTAATTAGTTCCTTTTTGATAAAAAATGCTAGATCCCAATCTGTAGGAAAGTAAACCTGCAAGCCACACCAGAACTTATGAGTGAGCTGATAAATTTAAATAAAGATGTTCTCCGGTTCAGCCATTGCTTTTTATGCCCCCAGATCGAGGATCGGGGGCATATTGTTTTTGTCCTGTCTGTGTGTCTGTTTGTCTGTGTGTCTGTCTGTGCGTCCAAAACTTTAACCTTGGCTATAACTTTTGAAATACATTTTTTTTTGTATATAAGGTAGACTTTTGATACTTGGCAAGTGTATAGGTCTAGTCAAGAGGAACATAAATATGCAAAAAAAATAGGTCAAAGGTCAAGGTCATAGAGGTCAAAAGGGGGTACAAATCGGAAATCTAGGGGCATATGTAGTGTTTCACAAACACATCTTGTTTTTTCTAAAAAAGCAACTTGTTATGTCATATCAGTAATAAAAATCATTCTGCATAATTTCCATCATATTTCCAATCATTTTACAAAGTTTCGTTCTGATCCGTCCAATAACTAGCTGTAAATCTGGACTCAAAAATGACCACCCATAGACATATAAAACAAATATTTATCTGTTTGAATATTTCAAATCTGAGGACTAATCCCTGTTATTAAAATGGCTGTAACTTTTCTATTTTCAAAGATATCTTCAGACAGTAAAAACAAATGAAAGAGGATATATACATCTATCTAAGTAGCATAAAAGTAGGGAGAATTTGTTACTGAAGGATGGAAACTGTTGGTGAAACTCATCTAGAGACAACTAAAGAAAGGATGCTATACCTCTAGATATAATAGATATAAGTACCCGTCAAGAAATGGGCTTTACTCCATTAAATGGAAGACCAGTCTGAAGCTCAAAGAAGAATGGAATATACAGAAGAGCCACCAGCAGATACCTTCACAACTTACAGCAGGATGAGATGTCTTAAAAGGCCCTTTTAAGGGCCACACAAATTTTAAAGAAACGAATTTATGTTGTTATGATACCAATTTTCTGGGCATGTAAACAAACAACAGACAGATAGAAAAATAAACAAATAAATAAATAAATAAATAAATAAATAAAATAAATAAAATATTTCGTGCATTTCCCGATGACCGAGTTTGTCCAAATTTATCTCAACACCCAAGTCAATCAAAGGTCCTGTTTTCGTTGGGTCATGTTTTCGTTGATTTCTCCTAACACGAGAAATTGTGTCCCAAGATGTTTTGATTGTGACTTAAGATCCTTGTCGTTTCGTGCCGAATTCCGTTAGCGCCATGAGTTGTTTCGAATTATTAAAAAATGCAGATGAAAGAATATTTTTATGATTAATTACATGTCTCTGTTGTAAATTATTTTAAACTATTACATTTAAAATTCTCAACAGGTTCGGGATAATCCCATTTAGGATATAATTAAAGATTTTTACGACATGTCATTTTCCATAGTTTATCGACAAACTGTAAATAAAGTCAACGCGGCCTACTCGCTCACAAACTAAACAAAGTTTCGGTTGTGGGCGAGTAGGCCGCGTTTACACATCCATGAACTCCTCCAAAATTACTTTTATTTCTTATAATTCCAATTATTTGCTGTTAAAATAATGCAAGGACTTATAATGACATTATACGTCCTTGAATAATGTTTTCAAGTGAATTTTACGTCATAATATACTGCAATATTTGACCTCGGAAAGTATAAATCGCCCGGAAGTATTTTTCGAAAAAATAACTGCTTTGTTTTTCATGACATTGAACAATAAAATTGGGCGTTGCAATAGGAATTGAAGTTATTCAATATTAACTATACACGTTTTTGAAAGTTATGTCAAAATGCACCTTGTTCAAATAACACAAAATGTATAAAACACTGAAATATTGCTGTATACAGAAAACGGACCCAACAATCATCTATATGTCCTTAGCTAGTTCTTGCCTTTCTATTTAAATTATTTTTGATTATTTTTTTCTCTGTACAGAGACATTATAGAGATTAGCAATAGTAAATGTAACTGACAACGCTCGAAACTCGAAACTCTCGGTAATTTTGCTTATCACCATTTTAAATTTAACAATCCGACGAAATGTACCTATACAAATGTATATCAGCTTTCACAAAAACTGTCGAAGAGTTCTGAGTGTGTTGTTAACGTCCACGTGTTAACGTCTCAGTTGCATCCTCGGTACTATATGTGTATTTAGTAGTTCCCAATCTGCATCTTTCTATCACTGATTAAAGGTATTTTCCAAGGGGAAATACCTTTCTTGTTTTTGTAAAATCAGATAGTTTTCTTCTTTTTAAAGCGGTGGCTTAATGGAAATAGGTACAGCGATGAAATTTGACAGAGTTGTTGATCGTTGTTGATAGATGTGTTTTTGTCCGTCTTGGATCACCATGTTATGTTGGGAGGGAGTTATTTGTGGAAACACCCCTATATATATATATAAGTTGTTTTTGTAAAATAATTCGTTAAGCGTAAGAGATAAGTAATGAAGTGTAATGGACAAAAAATTCTTTGGGTGTTGATGGATATTTAGGACATAAAGTGTTAATCCTCAAATGAACCATTTTTTTAAGTTTTCTTAAATTTAATGTTAGCTTTGATATGTAAATAGAATTAGAAATGTCTGATTCATAAGTTATTTTTATCAATAATAGTAGCAGTATCATATTTGTCATGATGACACTACTTGATATTTTCGTTACTACTAAGTGTATGTACATTTGTTTTAATTGGCTGTCAATTCTAATTATTAACAAATTTATATTTATATTATATACTTTGTGAAATGTTTATCATAGGTGATAGATAATTAGATGACATTTTAATAAAATGTTTCAGCAATCTTATCTAAATATGTAACATAATCAGTATCAAAGCAAAATTAGTAATTTTAGTACGTAAAGGGCAATGCTACGCCGAGCGCAGCATAAAACGAAAGCAGCATGTCGACCACTGCAATTTGAACACGTGTAATTTAAATGAGTGTGGACATACTAAACAGCTTGACACAATAATTAGAGGCTTGACCCAGTAATTTGCTGGACACAAACTATTGAAAATAAAAATTAAATTAGCCCTTTTGATTCCTTATATAGATCAGAAATTATAAGAGGTATGTCGAAGTAGGCATCTTAAAACTTACTATAAAAGGAATCCGGAGATACCAATCCCATTATAGTCCAATATTTTTTTTTTACATATTTTCAAAAAAACTATTTTGAACCCTTTGCCCCTTAACAGTGCGGAAAGGGTAAGAGCTATGGTAAATCATTGTCATACAACCAAAAGCTTACAACAAGAGGAATCCAAAGAAAAAATCTCATTGAAATGTGATCAAAATAAAAATTTCACATATCTAGAAAAATTACGATTTTTGACCACTTTGACCCCTTATAAGAGCTACAAAAAATCCATTGTTTAACTACTAAAAGCTTATATCAAGAGGAATCCAAAGAAAAAAATCCAATCGAAATCTGATCAAAAATGAAATTTCACATTATTTAAAAAATGCAATCATGGCCCCTTTGACCCCCTACACCAAATACGTTGAATATTGCCGTGAGCATATATCAAGAGATTAAAAAAAAAAACAAAATACCACCATCAAAATCCGGTGAAAAATGAAAATTTTAGGTAATCTGCAAATTTTCAATTTGGCCACATTCGGCCCTCATATTTGGGAAAAGAAACAAGTTACCAAAACATGGCCAACAATTGACGACTTGTATCCAGCTGTGCACCCGTCAGATAAAGATGTCGCTTGATAAGATTTTTATATGGAAATATACAGGGACGGTGTATAAAATTTTCAATTATCAGAAATGCATTAATATCTCAAGATTATAAGAGTTATATTCAAAAAGTAGAGTTTATTACCTTTCCAATGATATAATTTTAATAATTATCAGAAAATGAGAAATTGCTTCCAATTTGATTTGAAGATTTGTACCCCATCTATAGTAGTAATCAATGGGGAAAAAATGAAAAACGCACGAACTCTCATCTTTGCAAGCCTATTAAAAATTCAATAATTTTTTAAAAAATTCATAAGAGTTATATTCATGATCCCGACTTTCCGTAGAATAAGAATATATAAAAAATTATTTTTTTTGGATGGTGGAAAATTGCTTCTATTTTCATTTGAAATTGAAGAAAATCCCTCTCAAATCATGAAATTGGTTTCGCAGATCTGTCACAAAGGAGTTATTGCCTACTTACTGAACTGAGTCGGCGGCTTTCATATTTAAAGAATATCAGCAGTGGGTGGACAGAGTAAATTTTTTTTTTGGAGTTCCTATCTGTCAACATAATACATCCATGGTCACGGACCAGAGACAAATAAAACCAATATATAAATTTTTTGGTTTTATATGTCTTTTTACTTTATACATGTATACGTCTCCAATATAAAAGTATAGACTCCATGATAAATTATCATTATGTTTTAAATGTTTTGAATGTGGTTAACAAACAATTTTTATTTTAAAAAATATATAAATACGTTTGAAATGAAAATAAAGAAAATTAACCTAAATATGCATTATTGAACAAATTTCATCAAAACTCCGGATTATATCCTTCCAGAAAAATAGTAAAGCACATCCATACGAAACATTTCTGAGTGAGAATTATTGTGAACGCTTAGTGTATTAAGCCAAAAATAATGTTTTCTTTATATGTAAAAAAAAATTGAGAAAAAATCATGATATATTAAATTTATGTCAGAAGACTTATGTAATGTTTATCTTCCCGCTGTTTGGTGACTATAGATTTTATTTGATAAACATGTTAATTTGATCAAGGTGTAAATAATCGACAGGGCAATATAAAAGGGGAAGTCATAAAATTTTATTTTGTTTCATGTCAAATTCTGAATTTCCGCAAAAAATAAAATCAAGTGATAAATTCAGGTACATAAAAATAAAGTAATCTACTCGCCCAACCAAAGCAACAAGACAATCATGCTAAATAAACATACAGACACGGACATTTGGCACTGGAAGATCTTTCAGTTTCGCCCTTTCCGTTGATTTAATTTAAGAAAAATAAACCCATTGAGTTACACAGAAGATTCCGACAATGAATGCCACGAGCTTTATTGATAGTTAATATCTTCTTTCTTTCTTTAGCAAAGTCTCTAAAAATTTAACCACCTTAACATTTTATGAATAAAACCTGGAGATGGGATGTCGTCTCCTTGACATTTACCCCATTTCCATTCTTTTTCATATGTTTACCATGTTGCATATGCTATTTCTGATAAAATGCAATATATAGGACTGTGTGCAATTTTAGGGGCTAGGTGCACTTAGCCCGGGCTAAGCAGTGTTTAGACGTCCAGTATACAAGAGATCGGATGCCTGACAAAGTTCAGTGTAGCCGATGTTTTGGCACACTGAATCATACACCTTTTCTGTTAATGTGTTTCGGGCATTTTAAGCTGGTCGTCAACCATTTTTGGACCATTTGGTGTTTTCTGTTCTGTTAAATTTTCAAGTACTTTGTGATAACTGGATGTAAAAGGGAAATAAAATGCCCCGTTTGCTGCTTATCAGAAAGAGTTTAATTCTTGTTTTGTGGCTATTATCATGGATTTAAATTTACTGAAAATTAAAGATTGTTAGCCTGTTAATGAGACCCCTCTTGCCCCTCTAACCCATATATACATGTACATGCACATTTATTCTTTCCTAGTAATACCGATATTGCAGATAAAAGACTCGAAGATAATAAAAATATCGTTTTCTTTGTTGTTCATGACTCGGTCAGATCAGTTACCGGTATATCTTTCTCTTCTATTAGTTTATTATACTTGGATTGTAAGTTTTAGAGTGTATGCCTAGATGAACAGTCACTTTCTTAATATGGACATATTTTGATTTCATCTGTTGATTTTCCCGTCGGATGAAAAAGTATACTAATTTAATAATTTGTAACATTATGGGCAATTAACAAGTCGTTCTGAAAAAAAAAAACAATCTGGTTAATTCATATACTCGTGTTCTTTGTCCGGTACTTTGCAAACACATACGGCCACTTCCCATCGCATTTTGTTCCCTCAAATTTTATCAAAACGTTTTCAACGAGTCATCTCAAGAGATTTGTGGTATGTGTAATACATTTTTTAAACTATTGAATTGTCATGTGAATGTTATTTGAATGCATTTGCCTTTTGCAAACAATCTTGCAAAATTCGTTACGAAGCACCTCCACTCGAGAACGGCAAAGTTTGAAAGAGCGCCTCAACAGAAAATTTGTTTTGGTTTTCAGTACTCTAAACTAACTCAAAATTAAAACGTTTACATCGTATCTTTACTTACGTAACTTTAAATGGACGTTCTTGCCACCCGCGGTCTTAATTATTATCTGATAAAATTTGTTTATTTATCACCACATGTGGTCACATTAGCAAATTTTGTGGTTGGAAAATCAATATAGACGACTAATCATGCGAGATAACTCGTACTGTCAAATCTTGTTGTACATTGTTGGGGATTACCTAGAATAGTTGAGCGCTGTCTTAGTTTTTCATAGGGAGTCCAATGGAAACCACATCATAATTGGACAAAAAATACATTTTTTTTAGATTTGCCCAAATTTATCTCGAGAACTGTACATACTACGTTACAGATTCTAGGGTCGATTATGTAAAAAAAAACAATTTTTCTCCTTTTTTGGCCCTTTATTGTAAAACGGGCGGGGCCGAAAATCTATAATCGAAATCTTAGTTTACGCATGTGCCAAGAAACATCATACTAAAATTTGATAATAATCCGTCTACTAGAACCAATGCTGCCCAAAAACGCCGACACCAACGCCATACCATTATACGACCGCAAAAAAAGAGAATTTAAATAATTTGATACTTTGGTACCATTTATCAGCCTTGTCAGGTTTTGATAAGGATGACCCTGTGAATCCGATCTGTTTTCAGAAACAGAATTGTCTTAGAAATTGTAAGCAGCTCTACAGCTGTTACAGATAGCTAATTAAATGTGACAAAGAAAACGTGTATCTCTTTTCATTTCTTACTTTGGGTCCAAAATAATAAGACCAACTGTTATGGCTTGATAGACCAAAAACACATTTTTTGTGAATGATGTAGGTGTTATATTAATAGCTTTCTTTGCAGATAAAGAGGACTTTCCATTAAAAAAAGTATGAAGTAGACTTGACCTTTGAATGAGGTTAATAAAAAAAAGGAATAAGCCAGTTTGTTAGGACAGTCAATAATGAGAACATAATGACGCAACTTTGGAAAATACCTATCAATTGTTCTTGGAACAATTGACATTCTAGTTCTTACCCATACTAGTAACAATTTGGGCATGAATGATGATCAGTAACTTGTCAGAATGGCCATTGCCTATGCAAAAATTAGATTCATACAAATCAATAAAAAAATAAACTAAAACTCAGCTTGAGTATACTTGTTTTCATCACTGATCGAAATGAAACAACCTGTTGCCGTTGGCGTTGCTTGTTCGTTTATAGACTTTTACTCCACATTAATATTATTAATTTTACCTTGAAAATCCTAGTCTTGTAGTCATTTTTAAAAATAGAAACTGCGGTTTACATATAGAAAGGGAGATAATCATTATGTACGAACTGTTGTGGGATAACCGTTACCTTTAAGAGCAGGTGATATTTTGCATTTAGTTCAAATAATACTGGCTTTTCAGGAATTTTTATATGTTGTGATTGTACTATTTATTTTTCTTCTTTTCAATATTTGTAACACTGTTTGATAGTAAACAAATGTGGATAGTTTACTGCGAACTTTTATATGAACGACAAGAGGATCTTGTACCAAGTCTACTTAAATCTTTGAAAGCAACTTTTCTATAAGGGCTTTAAGCACTTTGATTGTAGTTTTAGGGGAGGCGTACTTCCCTCACGATTATAACGACCCTAACCATTTAATGCTCGTTCTTAACAAGGATCAGTGAGGCCAAGCTCACTAGAAATACCGCCTCTCTCCAGCTTTTAGACATAACTTTACAAAGCTTGTGACAAAATTTCAGATCTACAAGAAGTATATGAGTGACAGACTCGAAAATTGGAGACACAATACCACTCATCACACTAAAGCCTCAGACCAAATATCAAATCAGTACCACATAAACAAGCTGAGAAATCCTTGACGCAAAATTTCAATATATGGCTATGATGGAAAAAATCAAAAGTTTTCGGCAAACAGGAAGTAGATGAGTGACAGAGTTGAAAAGGGGAGACATGGTTCAACTCATTGTTCTAAAGCTTCGGACCAAATATCAAATTGTTTACTATATACAAAAGCTGAGAAATCCTTAATGAAAAATTTCAATACATAGGTTAATGGGAAAAATTGACTAAGTCGGTAAACAGGAAGATCGACAAACAGGAAGCAGATGAGTGACAGATTTAAAAATGGAGACAGGGTGCAATGCATTATTCTAAAGCTTCAGACCAAATACATACAAAAGCCGAGAAATCCTTGACGAAAAAATTCATTACATGGCTATAATGGTAAAAATCAAAATTTTAGACAAACAGGAAGTATATGAGTGACAGACTTGAAAAGGGGACACACGGTACAACTCATCATAACCAAAGCTTCAGACCAAGAATCAAATCATTACTACTTACACAAGCTGAGAAATCCTTGACGAAAAGTTTTTTATATGGCTATAATGGAAAAAAATCAAAGTTATCGGCAAGCAGGAAGTAGATGAGTGATGAACTAGAAAAGGGGAGACACGGTACAACTCATTCTACCAAAGCTTAAGACCAAATATCAAATCATTACTACATACACAAACTGAAAAATCCTTGACGCAAAAATTTCAATATATGGGTATAATGGGAAAAATTGACTAAGCCGGTAAACAGAAAGTAGTATTTGCACAGATTTGAAAATACATCCCACAATATGGCATGATCATACAAAGCTTCTGACAAAATTTCAGATCTGTACCTTTTACCTTTGCTGAGATAAATGCGACAAAAATGTGTTATGGACGGATCCACACACACGCACCCCACACACACGCGCGTGCACACACTCACGCATAAAAAAGACAATTCATATAAAATCTGTTTAATTACCCTACTAATTAGACAGTTTCTTTAAATGTTTCTTGTACTGTCTTGTATTGTATATATGTCTTGTTACTTCTGTTGAGGAGAGCTACTCGTGGCCTTCGGGCTGTTAGCAATCCTCCATAAATAAATAATCTGGCTGAGGTTAGACAAAAAAATACTCTAAAGATAAAAAGAATTTACATTTTTGTTTTTAACCGGGTTTTCCGTCGGAAAAATCCGGTTATTAAAATGGTGAAAATGGCGGGCGGGCGGGCGGGCGGCTGCCAAATGGGTACATCATTTGTCCGGAGCAAATCTCCTACAGTATTTGTGACAGGAAGTTTTTATTTTGCAGATCAATTGTACATATATCAAAGGTGTGCATGGTACTTTGATTTTGATTTTT
>MJUU01054658.1:6360-43950 GCA_002080025.1 Modiolus philippinarum | reverse complement strand
AAATTTTTCAATATCACCTTTGTTGGCAGGATCACATTTAGGAACGAAAGTCGATGACATTGCTTGAATAGAGCTGACACTTCTTGGAACTAAATATGTCCATATTGGTTTCCGCAACACTTGCCGAACTGTATGCATGGCTTTCTATAAAGAATAACGAAGCATAACGGTTAATGTATTTGCCGTTAAAATGATCATGCTGAAACAGAAAAACACATGGCAGATTTATCACTTTAAAAACATAAGAGTAATTTTAGGAAAATCAAACGTTAAATGAATTACAAATGACAATTTACGGGAGAATGGCTTTTAGGAACGAAAACTCTTACCTTCTGTTTTGAGAAGCTTTGGCTATTAGAACATTACATGATTATGCAAAAACCTTGAAATCCAACAAAGCATTTTTGTCAATTTTGGTCGAAAACAGCTCTGACATTTTCCATTAGCTGTTTTTATGCCTATATATAAATATAATGGGAAGTTGATAATTGTACATCGCCTATTCATGCATTAAGGACTATGACAAAGAACCTATGAACCATATGCAAAATTATTTGAAACTGTTATATCGTGATATTTCGATAGAATTTTGAAGTCTTCCTCATTAAATGTAGATACATTATGTAATATCATGTTTTATTTTTTCTGTCCTTAACTCTTGTATTTTCTTTTAATTGAATGTTCTTTTCTATTTGTCATTATGCGGATAGCACTGTTTTATTAAATTTATCTCGATCGTTAATTCGATCAAAGTTAGATTATGGATGTTTTATTTACGGTTCTGCCCGGGAAATCATATATTAAATTATTAGATACCATTCACCAACAAGGTTTGCGTCTTTCATTTGTTGCGTTCAGAACTTCTTCTATGGAGAGTCTCTATGTTTTCCTTTGAAGACCGACGTGTTAAACCTGGTTTACAATATGCAACAATGCTTAAAGCGTATCCTTCAAATCCTGCTCACAACTGTGTTTTCAAACCTCTTCACAAAGCTGACTATGAAAAACGTCCAAACGTTATAAAACCTTTTGGTCTTCGTATTAAACCACACCTGGAATCTGCTAATATAAATGTGGACGAAATAGCCCCTATGGAAACTCCCAAGAAACCTCCATGGCTGAACCCAAAACCGGCGTTTAATTTTGAACTACGTAAATACAAAAAGTTTGATACCATTCCTCTGGTAATCAAGCAGGACTTTGCAAGAATTCAATCTGAACATCCTGAATACTTACAAATTTACACAGATGGCTCTAAGGATGGAGACAAAGTGGCTTCTGCAGCCGTTTTTGGAGATCGTACAGCAACTCTCCTTCTAACATCCCCTAGTTCCGTATTTACTGCTGAAGCTAACGCTATTTACTCAGCACTTAGATTTGTAGCTTTATTCTAATCAAATAAGTTCATGATCTGTTCCGATTCACTTTTATGCCTATTGGCAATTGAAAGTCGAAAAACAAAAGACCCAATTAATTTTGAAAATAGCCGAATTCTACAAGTAACTTGTAGCATTAGGCAAAGAAGTCATTTATGTTTGGATCCCTAGTCATGTGGGGATCTATGGAAACACAGTTGCTGTCCAGGAAGCAAAGGATGCACTAGATGACGAGATGGCAGATTGTCCAGTACCGTACACTGACATAATAACACGATTAAAGTTTATTAAGAGTGGGATTCCTTAACGGTTATCGAAGATTTCAGATAAAAATGTTATAAAACTATATAAGTTTATTAATAGTTGAATTCCTTAACGGTTATTTAAGATTTTAGGGGTCGTGTCATCGAATGTATTCTTAAATTTGTCCCATGACATATCTTAGGATGAAAGGGGAACATCTTCGAACTATCTTATGACATATCTTAGGTTGTTCACTGAAGCTTTCCCAAGACCATCTTAGTAAAGATATCCTAACTTTGGTCTTAAGTATTGTTTTTAACATTGATTAGACTAGGAAAACAAAGTTTAAGTAGCATTCTAGTGCCAGGAATGGAGAGAAATCTTTTTAAAAAATAAAAAAATAATGACATCAGTTGTGAATATTAAACAATTAATTGCAGTTAGTTTTATTAAAATGTAGTTGCATTCTGAAGAATTGTGTTTTGTTTTTGGTTTTAAACACTTTAATCTAATCGTTTTCACTGAAATCAATATCGCAATAAGAATAAATCAACAAGTGTTTTAAACTGTCAACATTTAATGTAAGCAACAATGACAAAAGAAAATATCGTGCGCTATTGTTACATGACCATGATGGGAATGAAAATCATTTATAAACGTGCACATTTGTATGGTAAAATCAAAAATAGGTATATTTTATTGTTTAGAACCAATCTAGTCATATTTTCATGGAGATAAAGAAATAATTTGCTCGATTTTGTAAGTTAAGGTGGATTTAGGACACCTCAACAGGTGTCCTAAACTTAGCATAAATTTTGTAATGTATTCTTAGGAGATATTCGATGAATCCACTTAGGACTAAAACTTTTTCAAAAGATGGCCTTAAGACATGTCTTAGTCATAAGAATCCTTCGATGACACGGATCCAACTATAAATGTTCTAAAACTATTAAAGTTTTCTTAACAGTGGAATTCCTAAACAGTTATTTCCGATTTCAGATATAATCATGCACTGCAAAGGAGACTGATTTTGAGACACAAGTCTGACAATCAATATTAACAGGTACCATATAAACTAGTCTTAAAGTAACTATTTATGAAGTTCAGTTCAAACAATACATTATTAGGCAGTAAAATGCACCAATTAGATTGATACTGATAAACAAATGGACAGTTTGTATACTCACAAAGTTCAAATTCAATCATAATGAAAAAAAAATAAGTGTTCAGTGGTTGCAAGTGTAATAGGACTGTTTAAATTTGAAATAAGTCATTAGTGTATTAATTTTGTATATCAACATCTGCATAATTTATACATTTATTTAATCTGGAAATTTTATTCATCATTTATTTAATTTGGAAAATTTTATTCAAGCAAAAAACAAGCAGATATTTACATAAGCGTATTAAGATATCAAGACATATTTGAAGAAAAATTGAAAAAGAAATTGCATTTTGCATTTTTTTGTTGCATTTTTCAAATTACAATTACTGTACATTTAGTTTGTGACCTAACATATTTATTCAAGACTGTATTGATGTACATATGATTAATATCGAAAAATAACCTTTAAAAAAACTAGTTATGTGTTTCATAATTTCAGATAAGATACAATAAACAGGATTGACCTTGCAATCAAGAAGATCTTGTGTTCTTGGGCGATATAACCTGAAAAACATTCATTGTTCAAGTTAAGGAAAATGTACCAAATCATATATGTTTTCTTGTAAATCAATATAATATTGGCATAAATCTTCATTATTGCAGACAAAATATGACAGAAGTAAACCTTGTAACGCTTTCTTTGGAAATCTCCAGAGGCACAATGGCACGGGGGGGGGGGGGGGGGTAACTTCTCATATAAAGGTAGGTACGGATATGCGGCTCAATAGGGTCTGTTTTTCAGGTCTGAAATATATGATAAGGCCCAGAAATATCAGAATAAATACATCAATAGGTCTGAATTTCCAATTGAGACATATCATAAGGTAGCAAATTTCAACATCCAATAAATAACCACAAAATTAATCTTCAGATAGCCAAATGACATTGTCCATATGATCTTTACACTTTGCAAAAATATATGAATAGGTGGCAAAATTTCAGAATGCATATGAAAGGGTGTCCCTTTCCAGTTGGCAAAATATATTAATAGGGTAGGTTTAACTTTTACTGTCTGCACATCCATACCAAAATATATCTTAAGTTACCCCCCCCCCCCCCCCCCCCCCTCCCGAGCACAAGGGCGATCAATCTCCTTAATAAAACGATTATTAAAGAATCACATCAATTAACTCAATAATAAAAGTTACCTGCTCTATTAAACAATATGTCCCGGGATACATGTCTAACATTAGCTGCTATATCAAATGTCAGTTTTAACTATCATCGCAAAATTACTTATACAATATTTTCTACATGTTATACTTTTAAAAATTAAGGGTTAAATACTCATCAGTTGTTGAGAACTGTATAAAAAAACTCCAGCTAATCTATTACATATTAGAATTTCATGTTGTATGGTAATATTTAAAAATGCATAAAAATCATGGCAATATATAGCCTTTATGTACCCGTCTAATAAAGGTTTTATGTCTCTTATTCCGTCCGTATGTCCATTCGTCTGTCCGTCTATCAGTCGGGTCTTTTCGCTCTAGTTTGACAATTTCTAAGACAATTTTATTCAAATTTTATGAGGTAATATCCACAAATGTTTTATAAAATACACCTTGTTATCTTGAGGAATGTCATTGACCTGTGCCATGTTTGTTAATTGAACATGTAACTGAAGATTAAATTCAACTAAGTTTACAATATGAAATAATAACAATTTATAGAACATATTAAAACTAAAGGATCGCATGAGCCTCTATCGCTCACCTGTTGACTGATTTTATTCTTGGAATATTGAGATAAATTTACAGCAACTGTTTAATTGCATTAACAACTTCAATTTAACATGGTGACTGTCTTGCTGGATGCTTAATAAATAAAACAACCTAGGTTAGAAAAAAAAGTCTTATTTTCTTTTTTTCTTGTTTAAAAGTTACACTAAGATCAGCCCAAGCAGCCATCTTGGAATTTCTATTTGCACCAAAATCACAAACTTGGTAGAGAAAATTATTGTAAGATATTTCACCATGTTCCACCATGATAACGTATTTTGACTATTAGTCCATTCCTGTCAAAAATAGTAGTATTGTGTAAACAAAAGATCTTCACCTTTTGAATCTTTAAATCTATGGCTACTGTGGATTTTTTCGAAAATAACATTCTTGCTTAAGACATGAAAGTTACTTCCTGTTATCAATGACATTTATTTGATCTGTACTAACTTTGGAAACCGTTGATAGGGGCATTTATGACATATAACTTTGCTGCTAGGGACCACTTTTGATACTGGTTTTACAGTGGAGACATTAATTAGATCAAAATGAAAGGATATGGAGTGAATGTACATGTGACAAAACTGTTTGGAAACTAAATTTCATGGAAATCAGACAAAAAATGTTGAGTTTTCCTGCTTTTTATGGCTGCCATTTTGAAAATGATGGTTGACGAACATTTTTTGATACAGGTTTTGAAGTTGCAACATTCAATATCTATTTGGATACCAAATTTCATTGTAAATGGACAATTTTGAATTTTCCCTCCTTTTTGGTGGCTAATTTGAACACGGTCAACAAGAACTAAATACGCTGCAATTTTGAAGGAAATTCCGAAACCCATGTAGGAGCTTTGCCCTTTATTCACCAATTTTTTCCGTTTTTACATTTTTCGTCTTCTATTTCCAAAACTATAAAGATAACGGTCAAGTGTAAATTAATGAAATGTTTGCCATGACATGATCTACATATCCTGCAATTTTGAAGGAGATTCCGAAACCTATGTGAAAGTTTTCACCCTTTATTCACAAAAATCTTTCTGTTTTTTCAACACCATTTTTTGAAGTCGCAACATCAGTATCTATTTAAAAGCCATATTCCATCGCAATAGGACAATGTTGAATTTTCGCTCGTTTTTTGGCGGCCATTTAAAAAGTTCCATCAGCGGTTTTGAAGTGAAAACATCAATATCTATTTGGAAACCAAATTTCATTAAAATCAGACAATGTTGAATTTCCCCCTCTTTTTGATGGTCATTTTGAAAATGGCGGTCAACAAACAATTATCAAGACCTGTTTTGAAGTTGCCACATAATGACAAACATTTCATAAATTTAACTTGACCTCTATCTTTTATAGTTTTAACAATAAAAGACGAAAAATATAGAAACGGAAAGATTTTTGTGAATAAAGGGTGAAAACTTTCACATAGGTTTCGGTTAGGTTTTGTCTAAATTTATGTAAAACCTAAGGTTAACTCCCTCTATCGTAGTTTTGTCCGTAGCTATATTTTATATTACTAATTATTCGGATTTCGTTTGGTTTTATGCATTTCAAACAATTTTTGAAATTATTGATTTCCTATGATTGGGTTCTAGTGCTGCTGATGAGGAATTGATTTCCGAAATGGCCGAAGAGCTCATTAAAATTATTGCAGCTGGAGTTAACATATGTGTTATGGTCTTATGTTATTAACTCCATATTCTTTCGTAAAATGTTCCTTCAAAATTTCAAGGCGTGCAGATTTTACCATCATGAACAATTTTACCCCCATTTTATATTTTAGTTAATGACCAAAATCTGTAACTTACCCATGTGTTATATTTTTGGTAATGGCGGTTCTGTTAGTTTATTGATCGGGTCCAAAATCACAAACGTTCTCCCCTAATGCCAATGAACAATTGAGCTAAGTTTGATTTCATTTCGTCTAATGGTTCCATAGGAGAAGATTAAAATGTAAAAGTTAATGGACGGATGGACGGACGGGCGATGGATAGCGAGTGATGGTAAAAGTTCACGTGGCCTTTAGTAAGGTGAGCTAAAAATGTTTCAGATAAATTTATTGTCTATATAAATAATCAGATTTGTACATTTTACATTGATTCCTTCATTTTCTATAAGTTGAAGATCTTATGGTGGCTTTGAGTTTTTATTACTCCCCTTTTGGGTCGTTGTCTCTTTGACACATTCCCCGTTTCCCTTCTTTTTCCTATTTATTTTTATTAGGATTCACGTAAGGAAGAATTTCTATTATTTGAAAAACAACCCTTGAATATTATTATTATTATGTTTTGAACATTTCTGAAGGTTTAGTTTAATCATGTAGAAGATGTTTGAAAAACACTTTAAAGTTTCTTGTTATTTCTTTATTTTTCACCATTTCTTTTAATGTTAAACTCCCGTTATGTTACTTTTAAAAACAATTAAAAGTTCTTTCCGTACTAATATAGAACGGTCAAGACAGGTTCAGACCTGTCGAGATTTTTTTTCAGTATTAAACCAAACTTTTTAAGACAAGACGAGCTTTTCCAGTACATGACCAGACTGGTTTGGAAATGTCGAGACTTTCAGGTCGAGACTCTTTCAGTAAATTTTAAAACTGAATCAGACATTCTGTTAGGACTACTACAGTAATTTCAACAAAGAGTAATTTTCAGATAAATTGAGATTGGTCGAGTACTTTTCAGTAATGATCAGTAATTTCCGGAGCAAAAAGTACCCGTTTCAGACTTTAATTGTTTTGTATTGTAATTCACATCTCTTCTCAAATTCAGTTGTATTAACTCAGTTACCAGATTACACTGATTAGCATGATAATGTGTTATGACAGTAGTCAGTACTTGGGTGCTGACCCGAAGGTCGATTTATTTGGAAACTCGCAATATCTAAATTTTTGTAAATTTTGTTGAAAACTAAGGAGTATCTCCCTCATGTCCATAACTGATTTTGATTTCCATGAATGGATAACCGTAAGGATGGTATTTTGGTACACCACCCATCTGTTGAGTATACCAACCTATTGCCGAGTATACCGCCCGCTCTTATTGTAGAGGACGTCATTGACATTACTTGATGTAATAATACAGCCAAGATGTTCAGTATAATAACACATGCTGCCTTTAATTTCGGATGGTATACTAGATTACCACACTCGACTACTGTTTCGGGTGATATACTTCCTTCGCGTGGTAATCTAGTATACCATCCTCAATTACAGGCAGTATGTGTATAACATTTATTATAATATTCGATATACCAAATTACCAAAGTTGCAGATTCAACTGTTAATTTCGTGATGCGGAATATGAGTAACCTCTCATTAGCAGCTTAAGAATCGACTAATGTCGAAAGCCATTATCCAAAAATTGTGAAAAGATGAAATGTACAAAATGCCGAAATAGTAACCCAAATCCAGTGTTGGTATCCTTGGTAAAAATATTTTGCTTTTGTTTCTGTTTTGTTTTGTTTTTTGTTGATTATTGTGGTTTTTGTTTTGTTTTGTTTTTTTCTTTGTTTTTTTTTATTATTATGTTCATCGCTTTTTTATGCTTTGTGTTGTTACTGTTTTGTTTGTTTTTTGTTATAATGTACTTTTTGTTTTGTTTTGTTTTTGCCTTTTTTATTAATATATATTTGATATGACCATGAGGCCAAATGTTCTGTAATAATACTCACAATATCAATGGTTTCCGAGGCAACAAAACAACTGACTTTTCATAAAAGTTTAATTTTTATAAACAAATCATTGTTATTCATTTTTTATTTTAAAACATATAATTATTTGGTTCAGCCGTTGTTACTTTCGTCCCTCCAGAAATGCTGTTGCCGCCACCACGACATCGTGGATAGATATGAAATGTCAGTGTCGCAAATGAAAACATTTTCACCTAGATTCCCGTCTTCCCGGATTTGACATTTCCGGTTTTGACTTTACCCTGGATTTACCCACTGACAGTGTGGTCGGTGCTGTATACATAGCAGGACATGCTTACCCTTTCGAAGCACCTGATGTCACTCTGTTTTTTTTAGAGTTCACACTATTAGTGCTTTAGTTTTTGTATTGTATGTGTAGTGTTTGTGTGTTTTGTGGGAATGTAGTGTCTTTTGTCTTCTGTGTTCTTACTTTTGTCTTGTCTCTGGACTTTGATTTATGTAATCTTGTGCTTTGTTCCTTCGGTATTCTACTGCCGTTGTTTTTGGTTGTATCTTTTTTCTTCAATCCTTTTTAACTCATCTGACCCAAAGGGTCAGTGTGAGCTATTGCCATCACTTGGCGTCCTTCGTCCGTCTGTTAAACTTTTCACTTTCTTCATTTTCTGAAACCACTGGCGCAAATTCAACCAAACTTTACAAGATGATGATGGAAGGCCTTGTGCAAAGATTGCTCATTTCGTACCTTCTTATCTGATAAAAAAACATGGCCGCCAGCGCGGAACTGAGGTTTAATATAGGACCCTGTGGGAAAATTACATTTTCATCATTTTCGTTGAGACTGCTAAAGCAAATTCAACCAAACTTTACAGGAATGATTTACTATAGGTCTTTTACAAAGATTGCTCATTTTATTACAATTCGACAAAAAAACATGGCCGCCAGCAGGGAATATATTTTAAAATTAGCCCTATGGGAAATTCACATTTTCATCTTCTCTGAAACCACTGAAGCAAATTCAACCAAACTTTACAAGAATGATGTATGGAAGGTCCTTCACAAAGATTGCTCATTTTGTTCCCATACAATAAAAATATGACCGCAAGCGCTGATCCTAGTTTTTACATTGAAACTTTTGGGAAAAACATCATTTCCAACATTTGCTTTGAGATTATTGAAGCAAATTCAACCAAATTTTACATAAATGATGTATGGAAGGTCCTGTACAAAGATGGCTCATCTTGTTTGGATCAAACAAAAGCAATGGCTCCCAGCATGGAACTTGGTTTAAAATGGTACCCCAAGATGAAAACATCTTTTTCACACATGCGGTGATATTATTGAAGCAAATTCAGTCAAACTAAGATTGCTTTTTTATCTGATAAAAACATGACCCCCAACACAGAACCTATTTTAACATTTGATCCTATGGGATAAACATCACATTCATCACCGGTTGTAATCATTTTGTCAGGTGCGCGATTCAGGCTCGATGTCATCAGAATACATAATCCTTCCAGTTAACATCAGATTATCTAAATTTTTCATAGGCCCCGTTAGATTTATACTAGGAGGATTCTGAATCTTTTTGGATTCATTTTTTTCTATAAACAAATGCTGTAATATGATATAAATGTATATGGGACAAAAATTCTACATATATATTTTCAGGTTAAGCAAATGCAACAACAGGTTGAGCAAAAGCAACAACGATTTTGTTGATGTCACTATTAGACCTTCAGCAGTGACCACACTCATATGTAAATTTGGTTGAAAACTAAGGAATATCTCCCTCATGCAAAACTCTGTCCGTCGCTAACTTGGTTATTGTTCTCTAAAAGACATAAGTTGTCGAAATGTGCATATGCAGAAAAAAAAACTCACAGGAACTTCGTTAATTATCCAATTAGGAAATGCATAGTTTTTATGTGCTTTGATTATTAATGTATTTCAGAGAATTCATCATCAAAAATTGTTTACCTGAATAGTGGTTTAAAATCCAAAACACATTCCAGGGTTATGTTAGTTCATTGTGAATTTTCAAGGACTTTTAATACACACCCTTTGAAAAGATTCGTTACAGTATGATTGAGTATCAAGAAATCTATTTCATACCTGCTAATAGCAATTGTGCACTTTTTCTCAGAATGCGAATAAACTTTCGTTTGAAACATTCTAGAAACGTGATCAGTGAATATCGAAAAATAAATCAATCTATCGGATTTAAATCTGTTTTGCACTTTTTAAATGTCTCTAAACTATTATTTTGCAAAACTGAATTGAAAAGTATAATTGTACTATTGTATGAATTATTGTAAATGTACCCCAATGCATTGAGTGTAAAGGAACATTCACTCAGCACAGAATCATTTTTTTTAAATAAAAATTTTCTTATAATACATATGGAAATATCGTTAAATAGAAGTAAAATTAATTTTTGAGGTAGAAACGTGGTTGAGGTAAAAGCCAAAAATCTGTCAAAGAAACATTACAACGAATGGGAAAGAGCAAATAACGCTTATAAGCTTTGTATACCAACGACAAAAATTACTTCACGTGTCTATACCACTTTGCGTCAATAAAATAGTCTTCTTACAAAGAAAGTGTTAGCTTTATAAAGTCTCCTAAAGAGGTTAAGGGTGACTTATTGTTTTTGCTGTGTTTCTTATTTAGTCTCCAAAACAAAGTTTGGGGATATTTATTGTTTTCACTGTGTTTCTGATTATTTTTTTTCAGGTTTCCGTCGTAAATTTGTCCAAGCTATTTCGGGGACACCGGTGATCTAAACTTTTTTTTGAAAAATAAAGACGATCCTTCTGTTCTTGATTTTTACAATATGGCCCCGATGCCATAAACACGAAAAAGCGTGAAATAATAATATGTTTTCCTGGTCAATTCTCAGAGGTGTTGAAAGCTATGGTTTTCAAACTTATTGAACTAATTGAAACAATGAAAGGATATGGTGTAAATGAACGCGAGACAAAGCCTCTACAAATACATGATAAAACCAAGCAATATAGCATATTCTACCACTGGCATCAAGTTGTAATTACCCATCTTGCCACTGAAAATATCTACTGCTCTGTGGTAAGCCTTGATCAATGAAATGAAATGTACATGAGACAAAGTCTCTACAAATACATCAAAATCAAGCTTTAGAAAAACGCCTTTCTTGTTGTTCTTCATCTTAAAATCTGAATGATGCCTTCAAGTATAAGCTGCCCTCATACGTCATAGTAATTTCAAGCTATCCCCTATCACCAGTTTCAGTGGAATGCATTACTAAAAAACTCTACATCCATGTTTCTCTGTAATCAAGGATGTGAGGTTGTCAACGAACATAAAATTAACTGGGAAAGTGTTCTTAAATTCGCTGACATCCGTTGCCCGACAAAAAGATTTATATAAGACAATTCCATCATACAAATACAAAATACCTTAAGTACTGTTAATTTAGTTTCTGCATATTGCAACTATGACAACTTGAGCCTCCTCATTGCAGCTCTTATCAAAATATTTTTAAGTATTATAGTGCATCTATATGAGATATTCTCTAAAGAATAAGTACGCCATAACTGATATAGAAAGAAGGCATACATCTCTCGCACAGGGAATCGTTTTATGGACTCACGGGGGATCGTTTCACGGACTCCACACTTCAGGAGAGTGAGACAAACTCCAGTCTCAACTTAACAATGAAATATATCATGACATGAGGATTTTTTTTAATTGGTTTTGTGTACTCGTTAGAAAATGACATTAACTTATCAGTTACCCGACAGATATTTTGAACGCACATTTTCACCAATAAAAATTCTAATAAGTCAATTTGAAGTTCGGTATATTTCAAAGACCACATATCCTCTGAATTCTACCTAAAACCCATATATCCTTCAATTTTTTAATCAAAAACACCAACAATCGATAAAACGATTCGAAAAATGATAAGAAAAATTACGCCGTGAGTCCTTAGCAATTATAGGAAGTGAGGGATCACTGTTGTTCCAGACAGTCAGTTCTAGTTTCTTTTGTCTATGTCATGTTGTCGTAAGGTGACTCAGTCATCACATTTTTGAGTTTGTGTCAGATTTTGAAACTGCTCAGGTTTTCTCTATTTAAATGGCCAAAAGAATGCTGCAACGGACCTCCACTTTTGATTTCATGAATGTTTTCTGAAGGTCAAATTAAGACACCTTGCAAGTTTTCATAAAATTCTTAATAATTAATTCCTTGTCTTTAGACAAATAATAATCCTAAATTAAGGGAAAATCTACAGAAATCGAATTCCCGCCAAATTTTTAATGCCTTCTATCACCGTCCTATATATTCCTTTAACCATTTCATTATGTCTACAATGCTTCACCAATTTAAATAGGTTTCAAGAAATCCTTGATATAAACAACATCAGGAGTGAGCCTTCTTAATTTGTGTTAGATCTGACATTATTCCATGTTTGTTATTTCCGCCTCTCCCTTTTTGTTTGCATATGTATTTCGCTCAAATTTACATATCATGAATATCTCAGTAGTTATGTCATAAGAAGGACAAGATTTTTCTTTGCCATTCTATGAATCATTGGTATTAAAACTTTCTTCTCAGTTGATCAGTTCGGAAAATGTTTTTTTTTTTATCTCAGTTTTTCTTCTGAACGTTTTTGGAATATAATTATGTCACCCCAGACGTAGTCGGGGTGACATGTTGTTATTCTACGTTTCTTCTGATTATTATTATTATTATTATTATTATTCTTCCAATGATTTTGTCCGCGCCGTCATTTTGAGACGGCTTGATGTAATCAAATGAACCTTGGCAAGAAGTTAGATCACCTTAAGGAGGTGTGCTCTCCATGAATTTTTTTTTTCAAAATGGCCGCCATTGCCAAGATGGCCGCCGAAATACGTCAAAATTTCAACATTGTCGGAATTCAACGAAAATTGAATTCTAGGTAGATTTTGAGGCTGCGAACAAGGTGGAATCATCGAATTGGGGGTCTACGGTGACATCGGCTATTGCTTGCAATTGCAAATCTAGTTTCTATTTGTTTTTCATTTAAACCCAAAACAAAATGCAAATTGATTTTAATACATTGAGGAAAGTTTCTGATAACGTTACTCTAAATTCCAAATATAATGACTAAGATCTGCCTAAGACCTGCTTATACGGTCCAGAATCTTGAAAAATGCAGTTTGCTCTGAATTTCGATAAAAAAAGCATCTTCATATTTAATATGCAGTTCACTTTAGTTGATTAGATATCTCATCACTTTTTGTTTGTCCAGTGCAGTAAAAACCGTGAAAACTGAAATTAAAGAATTCAAAATGCATGCAGGTAATGTTCTTAATAAGATATTTCATTTCGGAAGAGGAACATTAAAGGCATAAAAATTAGCCTTTAAAAAGGCGGAAGCTGCCTACTACTAGTATCGAAAAAATATACGTAGTTATGTTTGTTGAAATGGTTAATTAAATATTAGCGAAAAACAGCATAAATAAATGATGGTATCAGCTTGCACCTTAAAATGGTCAAATAATGTCGCACCATAGCTAGTATCCAATACATTTAGATTAGTGAATCAGATTTGCAGGTTTTCGAATGAGTGTGCATCTGTAGACTTATAAAATTTCATTTTGTAAATTTGATATCAGTTTGATTTTACTTTTTAAGGTTAACAACAAACCCAGCAACCACACAACGTTGAATCAACGTGGACATACTGTTGAAGTATGGTGATGACATGGATCAACGATATTTCCACAATGTATCAACGTGGTTGATTTTAATTTTGAAGCTTCAACACATTTTCTACGTCGTTTCCCTGTGAAAAATTTCAACGTAGATAAATCAACGTATATTCGACGCTTTATCAAAGTTTATAATTTATCAAAGTTACCACTCGGATGGTCGAATATTTCAACTTTTATTTTGACATTTTTATGGCAAGCAAGAATCAAAAGTTCATTAAAAAATAAATCACTATAATACATCGTTGCAGTATTTTATTGGCAGATGATAGGTTCTGGAGTCGGATGCGTATTTTCAAATTTTTGAAAGCTCGAACATGTTCAGCTTCTGGAAGTTTAGAGAATACTTGAGATATTGCAGTTTTCAGTGGATAATTCTTAAAGATAATTGTGTCAAAAATGCAGATTAGAAGACCAGCACTTTCATATTTTGTTCACGGTGGTTTTTGTATAATTTTTATTTTTCTTTTTGTTAAACAGTAATAATAGACGGTAATTATAAGACAGATTGATTCTGCATAGCAAATTTTCCTTGTTGAAAATAATATAAACATAATTCACATTAATCCTCATCTCAAGTAATTACCTATGACTCATGATTTCGAGCGCGTTGTAACATCCAAATGTTTGTAATTAGGTCAGACTTTCATTCATTGTGTGTGTAGTAAGAAAGAAAGATGGAATTCTTCATTAATACACGAGAGTTTTTAATATTTATATTTTGTGTAGAATTTTAACAGTGATATAAATAATTTCAATAATAAGTAAATACATTAAGATGTCTTCTTTATAAAACAATTAATGTTTCATAAACCAAATTATGCCGGATTTTGTTAATACACTTGATACGTTTCGGTGTTAAATGTACCCATTTTGAATAATTATCAGACATACGGGAAGGGTTCCTTTATAAAGTATAATTCAATTATTTATGTATATGTTTTAAATATAATAATTGTGACAATACATAATCAAAACTACAAACAAAATCTTAACACTTATTCTCAATGACCTCAGTGTTAGTGTGAGAAAAATTATTTGAGTCTGTCTTATAAACCTTTAATATTTTAATTTGGTGTATTCGATTTTGTTTCCGCGGCACATTTGAGAGTAATTTAACATCGGACGATAACGATGATTCTGATGTTTACAATTTTGCATGATTGTTCATGTACATTTTGTCAGGTCTGACGTGCTGAAATTACAAAGAGAAACTGGAAGGAAATATATTTTTTTGTAATCTTACTTAAAACTATTTATGTGCAGAATACAATAATTATCAACTCCTTTGGGTCCTGTAGCAGTCAGTAGAGGTAAGAATTTCAATGCATGCAATTTTGCAAAGTAAGTTGATAACATTTTCAACCTTCAAAATTCACAGTATTTCCTCATAATATACCATATTTAGAAGTAGGGTGCTACCGTGTATTCAACGTAGATATTTTCATCAAAAATCAATGTTGATTCAGCGTCAAATGTTCACGTTGAATTAACGTCAGATTTCCACGTCATTTTTGAATCAACGTTGTGTGCCTGATGGGAACGAAGGAATCTTGAATCCATCTTACTTTCAATGGTAATGAGCATAGAAATTTACATTGAACTTAAACGTATTAAGGCTTAGTTTTTATTGTAATAGTCTCCCATTTATATCGTTATCATTGTGACAAAAAGTGAAAAGTGCCTATCCGAAAATTGTTAATCAAAGAAACTATCGAGGTTGCTCCTATTTGTAGAGACTTTGTCTCATGTCCATTTACTCGATATCCTTTCACCGTTAATTTAATACAGGCTGCAGTGTGCGGTCGATAAAAAGATTCAATACAGGGTGCATTGTGCGGTCGATAAAAAGATTTAATACAGGGTGCAGTGTGCGGTCAATAAAAAAAGATGCATGCTTTCTATATATTTTCAATTTATGGTGTACTTATTTTTGAGAGAATTTTGCAAAGTGATATACTACCATACTTTTAAATTTTGGCATATTTTTCTTTCAAAACAAAATGTTATTCTGACCACCTGTGCCCTCATTTCGTTATATTTTGCAGTTGACTGAATGAGTGTCCTGTGGTTGTTTATATGTTGTAATTGTCTTCAATAAGCCTTTTGTCGGGCAATGGACTCTCGTCCGTTGCCCGACAAAAGACTTCTGTATATTTGCCAGTTAAAACTAAGTTTTTTTTTTTTTTTTTTGCGATTCCACATCTATAGTAATAAGTAACATGTAGCTAGGTCTGTCCTGAACTTAATACGATTTATTAGACGAAGAATCAATCAATTTATCTTCGGATCTCCATTTATTGGTTCGCATGCAATATGTAAAGAGGGCGCACTTCAATTTCAATACCTAACGTATCAACTGTCGTCAAGGGGCAATGACGTCACTGAAAACAACTTTGTGCCTCCATTTGAATAATTTTCAGAAAACGTTCCCTTAACTTTAAGACCACAAGACTACCGAATGATTACTTAAAAGACAAATAACACTTCGGAATTTGTAACAACTGTACACGATCGGTTTTGTTCAATTTTAGTATTGAATACACGGAAAAAGCGTAAAATGATTTAAGAAATTTCAGATCATCTCTTTTGTTTCGGTTGTTTTTTGTTTCGGCTGTTGATATGATAAATTCAAGTAATGTACTGTACCGAGGATACATTAATTTCTTCGACACGTTTCTAATAACAACTCATAAATCAAATTACCAATTTACATTTTTACAATCTGTCTTAACAAACACACGACTCAAATCTACGGACGGTAGGTAGGACAAGATATTCTAACTAGTGTCCCCTAGATGCTTTGTTTTGGGTTGTTTAAACTGGATATGGGATGTTGTCTCCTTATCATTTACCCCATTTCCTTTCTTTTTCATCATTTCAAATAAGATATGTAGTTTTATAAATATATGTATCTGGAAAAAAAGCATTAAAACTGTTACCTGTAGCTTGGTCTTTAATCCTGAACAAAACTTTTTGGGTATTGAATAGCGCATATATAATTCAGTTACCCATGAAGAATTTTGAAATGTTCTATTAAGGGCTTCTATGAAATACAAGACTATTGAAAATTTGTCTCGACATGATATAAAAATACCCTTTTTTTCTTAGAATTTGATATATATATCTTTCAACTTACAGATAACAGTATTATTATATCACGCAAACCTGTAAATTGTGTACTTGTAAAATAATATATCTATTATTCAATCATATGTTCGTGGTTATTCAGTTCAAATGTAATTCAGGCCTTGGTATTATACTATGATAATTGTCTTTTCGGTATATGCAATAAAACAAATATCCTTTGTGTCTTCAATCTTTAGTTTGTACACTAATTTTTATATCATATTTAAAAAAAAACAGTTATCAGGCCATTTATTCCTATTACATAAAGAACGAGACAGATGCGACGTCAAAATAAAGCTTTCTTTTCCAGTGGTTGTATCATGCTTTACCCTTCATTCTTTATTTGGAATGCAATGAAAACAAATTGACCTGCACATCAATTATTTCTTATAATTAAGGGGGTTCGCTACTCCATTTGAAAATATATAGGATTTCAAATAAACATTATTTTTAGTTAGAAAATTAAAAGTGGAGTAATTTAAGAGAAAAAAATTGATAGGTTGATGATCTCGTTTTTGAGATTTAAGTGATTGAAAATTTGGCGGGAAACTGAACTCCTCTGATTTTTCATAGGATTAACATTAACAAGGTTTGACTATGAATGAATGTGACGGAATAAATAGAATTCAATGAATTTCTTACAGAATGTTCACAAAGATGTATAAAATGAAATTATGGGAAAAAATAAGGGGGTCAATGGGCAAAAAATTATAATGCTTTTAAATGGATAAAACCCGAGGATTCCGAAAATCTGACAGAAATCCCAAAATGTGAGGAGCAAACCTCCTTAAAGTTAGCATATTTTCTTATACTTCATCTCTCCAAGTACAAGTCGACAGTAGCTGCCATATCAAATGTCAGTTACTGTCATATCAAATGTCAGTTACTGTCATATCAAATGTCAGTTACTGTCATCTCAAAATGAATGAAACCATATTTTGCACATTTTATACTTTTAAAAGATTAAGGGTTATACACTCATTCATAATTGAGAACTGTAATAAAAGACACCTATCCAATGTATTACATATTATAATTACATGCTGTGTGTATTGTTTAAAAGTGCACACAGATCATGGAAATTTAATAAATCTTAGCTTTCAAGTGTTCGTCCAATGAAGGTTTTATGTCTGTTTTCCTTCCGAATGTCCATTCGTAAGTCCAACTGCCAGTCCGATTCTTTCGCTCTATCTCGACAATATCTAAGTCAATTTAATTCAAATTTTTGATGGTATCGAAATATTTATACTTTTTGGTCTATACTATAAATGTTATTAAAAAGTCTTGAACTATGTCGACAAGTCTAACCCTGTAATGGAAAAGTGTCTCGTCTAATACAGTACTGAAAGGGTCTCGACCTGTTTCGATTAGTCTTTTTTTAGGACTGAAAGAGTCTCGACTATCTGTGCCAGTCTAAAATTATACGGAAATAGTCTTGTGCAAGGAAATTTCTTAAAAATGTTCTAAATCAGTAAACTAATTTAGGATTAAAAAACTTCTTCTTAAATGAACCCAATATGTATTATTTGCAAAAGGTTCATCAATAGTGTAAATTACTGATGAATAAAAAATTCAAAATTTAAAATATCAGCAGCATTACCAAATGAGCTATCTTCGCTAGCCAAGGGTTAGATCCGCTCCTCTCCTCTTCAGGAGAGGGGCGGATCGTAACCCTTGGCTAGCGAAGATGCAAATGAGCCAGAATAAAATAAAATTCTTCATAATGACAGTTGTATACTACATTTATCAAATTAAAGCTCACAAACAAATGAAAACAGAAGAAACAAGTTATAACTGTGTTCGCAAGCGAAACACAAAAGTCTCCCAAACGATCTCCCATATCGGATATCTGGGCATTATAAAACCCCTTTTTAAAAAAATTGAGCTGGGGTTCCCGTTATAATTTACTGCATACATATAGTTGAAATCAAAACATATCACACAGCAGAAAACACGTTTTTCTCAAAATAATAGCTTTTTGGCGCGGTTTCCATGGCAACCAAATGCTCCATTATCCATAACAATGAATTTCATACCTTGATTCAAAAAAAAATTGGGCAGGGGTTCCCCTTATAACCTAAATTATACATATAGCTGTAATGAAAATACAAGTATCAATAATAAATGCGTTTTCTCAAAATTTCAATTTTTTTGTATTGTTTCCATGGTAACAGTACTAATTTTGAAATTTCTAATTCTATGGGACCCTTTCTTACATGACAAACATCTTTCCTATGAAGTTTCATGGAGTTACAGACACTAGTTTTCAAGATACAGTGAAAAAATGGTGAAAAAATTCAAAATTTTATTTTCCCATAGGGTTAACATGGAGGACCCAACCCCTATTTGAGCCCCCCAAAAGTACCCTTAATGAACCCCTATCTGAAATTTTTTTGGATGTTGCACAACTAGATATATGGGGCTAACATCCTACAAAGTTTGAAAGCTTTAGGTCAAATGGTCTCTGAGATCTGTTTCGGACAAGTTCACGCGGACGAGAATAAAGAAAGAAGAATAATAATAAGAAACGCAACAAAAACAATAAGTCTCCCAAGCTTCGTTTGGGAGACTTAATAAACAAAAAGAACAATTAATTATCATTTGAAAGCTGTTAATGATAAAGATGTATGGTTTTGCCTTCGTGCAAAATTTCTGTTCTGTCCATTTTTTTTGTTATTCGCGATTATTCTGATGTGAGCATTTATATGACACTTTATACATGAGGAATCTCGAATATTTCAGTCCTGCGAAATTAATATCAAACAATTAGGGAAGAAACGCGAAATCTGCGACCAGCGAATATAACCACTTATACAGTATAAAACATCAATTTCCCTTGAAATGTAATGCGTGAACAATTAAGTCAGTCATGCTACATCTGTGGTTCTCCAAAATTGTTTTAAGGTAGTATTCCCAGATATAATTTACCTTATGCCATATCACTCACTTGTGCTATGTTTGTTAATTGAAGATGTAACTGATAATTGAATTGAAGCCTTCAACAAAATTTTTTCATACCTCATTGCAGTTTAAATTGGCCCCTCACACTGGTTGGAGCGGAATTCTTTGAGGAATCGACAACAAACAGTAACGTCGGTATTTTGTTATTCAACTCAGTTTGCAATTTGTAAAAATATACAATTACTGTCTTTTGTTGATGTAAATGTGATGAGTTATTGACTTTGAAAAGAAGTGATATTCACTGAGCCCGATGGGCGAAGTGAATATCACTTCTTTTCAAAAGTCAATAACTCACACATTTACCGAAACAAAAGACAGTTATTGTTTTATTCTATATTTCAAAGAAAAGTGATATTCATCGACGATTCATAAAGTAAAAAAAAAACAAACAAACAAGAAAGGTATTTTTCAAGTTATTTTTTTCACGAAAAAAAGAAAAAAACAAAACAAAAAAAAAACAATACAATGACCAAAGATAAATATATATATATCCCCCTAATACTGTTTACTAAAGTAGTTTATGTTAAAATAAGGCCATATTTATGGAGCATTGGTGCTATGGCTAATGACAACAGAATATGTCTGATTGGAATAGTTTTCCTTTGAAAATTAAATTAATATTTGAAAGTGTGGAAACATTCCATATTGAGACACGAACTATTTGATTTTCAGGGGGAGAAGCAGGGATTTAAAAAAAACAATTTTCTACCCCAGATTTTTGCGAAAATAAAAAATTTCCTGCACTCATGGAGTTGAAAAAATAATATGGCCCTCATCTGGTCATTAGAAAAAAGGCCTGGCTCAACAAAATCCTGGCATAGTGTATGAAAAAAAAGTAAAATCTGGACTGTGACGTTGGCGCAAAAAAATCCTTGCTCGAACGAAAATCCCAGCCCTCCCCCAAAAGAATTACTTGCTCGGGTGAAAATCCATCCCCCCTGAATTCGAAAGGTCTGTGCCCTATTTGGACAGAAGATTGTATCTGTAATCACTGTAGACACTAAATTTTTCATTTGTGAATCGCTCAACAAATTGAATTGAATAGATGTGTTCGTCTGGTACGATGGCCGACATTTTATTGTTGTGATGTTGGAAGCACCGTGATTGGATGATTAAAATAACTGGAATTCCCCTTTCCAAAATTAGTAACACGTGACAATAGTTGTTATCCGGAAATCTGATAATCTGTGAAACATCTGTATCTTATCACGTGACCCTGGTTCAAACTCTGCAGTTTAGATAAGCATCATATATATATATAATTTACACACAATTTCTACTGACAAACCACTTAATTAACACACATGTCTTTCTTTCTTTGCATAAAATTATGTTTTAATAATGCCAACTAAAAGATGTCCGTGGGGAACATGCAATAGTGACAGCAGATATTTTGATAAACCTCATATGAAAGATGCATTTTTGTGCCATTTGCAAAACCCAAGAAAAACAAAGAAAAATGTTTGAGATGGATAAAACTGTGTGATCGTCCTCATCATCAATTGAATGTTGACAATATAACAGAATGGAAATTTATTTGCTCCAAGGTAAGATTAATATAAAATATCATTTTTCTTTTTTTTATTAAAAATGGTAAATATATCAATAAAATATTGATAAAAACTAATAAACATTAATTTTAAGCAGGAACATATTGAAGCAATATATATCCACTTTGAAATTAATAAACCAATATTTAATTTAAAATAAAAGGAGCAAAAACATTTTCATAGACGTAGAAAATGTAAATACATATAAATGTAATGTTTTTTTTTCAGCATTTTAAAGACCAGAAGTGGCCAACTGAAGAATTCCCAGATCCTGAACAAGCAGATCCGTTGTCTAAAAAACAGCGACAAACACCTAAACGAAAAGCCCCTGAACAAAGGAAGTCGCCTGTTAAAAGGAAACGATTTAATAAAAATCAAGCTGCTGAAGTTTTGTTGAGTTTTTCAACCACACCAACTTCTGAAAATGGGGCAGCTGTATCTTGTTCAGACCAGTCTTCAACATCTGACAGTTTGCTACCTACATTATTAGATGATTTTAACAGTTCATCTGATGATCATGATGCCGAGAATAACTCGTCACAAGAACAAAATACCAATCTAACAACTTTATTTGACGAGACCGATGTACATCTGAACTGTTTTAATTGTGGGATTAACTTGTTTAACGATAAAAAGTTCATAAAGTCTTTACACAGAAAATGTTTTGTGAAAGAGGTATTTGACTCGGATGCATCATGTTTTAGATTCACAGGAATCCCGAACAAGCTATTATTAAAAGGAATATTTCGTTGGTTAAACCTTCGGCAGCGAATATGAAACTTTGGGATGGAAAACGAAAATATAGCCCTGCGCGAAAACAAGGACGGAAACGTTATACACTCTCACTATTTGAAGACTTTATTTTAACTCTTGTGCGTATCAGAAGAGGATATGATACTAATCATATAGGATTTCTTTTTGGAATTTCTCAAAGTCATGTCTGCAGAATATATACTACTTGGGTGAATTTTCTATCTAAATGTTTCAAACCCTTGATTGAATGGCCATCAAAATAAATCGTCAAAGGGAATATGCCATGTTCTTTCCGTGAATTCCCTAACACAAGATGTATAATAGACTGTTATTATTATTATTATAACATATTTATATAGCACAAATATAAAAAATACAATGTATATGTACAAAATATTAAGATCATGTTAATTATCAATTAAGAAAAAAAACCCATTAAGATCAGAACACAATAAAACATCACCAAAATTTTAAATCAGTTAAGCAGTTAAATAAATACTTAAAAATTACCATCAAAAGTTAATTTCAGATAAAAATTCAAAACTAACTTGGAAATAAAAACAAAAGTCAAAGTTAAGTAAAAGAAATGCCCGTGAAAAATATTTACATGAGATTAACAATAAAACATCAACATGACTAGAGTATTGTTAAAATTCATAAAACAGATGCTGCTGCAAGCAAAATAGTTACTGTTCCGAAATGTTGAGAAACCTTTTCGGCCAAAAGCGCAAAGAATTACATGGTCTAACTTTAAGCATTCCAATACCTTAAAACTCCTTGTTGGCATTATTCCAACTGGGACAGTTACATATGTGTCTAAACTATAAAGCGGTCCCATTTCTGATTAAGCTATTGTAATCGAAAGTGGATTTTTAGACAAAGTTGAAGAAGGAGATGACATTATGGCAGATCCCGGTTTTAACATTAGACATTTATTGCTACCAAAAATGGCATCTTTGAATATACCAGCCTTCAGTCATGGAAGAACACTGAGTGCAAAAGCCATAAGACGGTCAAGAAGTGTTGCCAGTGTAAGAATACATGTGGAAAGAGCTATACGCAGAATGAAGACCTTCAAGATTATAAGCGGAATCGTTCCATTAAAACTACGACTTTTGTTGAACCAAATAATTACAGTTATTGTTGTACTCTTTAATTAACAGGAAAGGCTAGTGAAAGACTAGAAATTTGTATGATCTATAATTTCTCATGATTTTCTTTCAAAGCATTAGACATATATTTCCTATAGAAATCAGAAAGTGATTTCTCAGATTCTTCCCAAAACTCTGTGTCACAAGGAATGTCTACAGTGTGTATTCCCTTCTGAGTATATGCTACTAGTATACACTTCTTAAGTCCAGAAATTCCTAATTGGCCTTAGATCTGGTAATAATACTTATGATCACGATTTTGAATGAGAGATCCGTCATCTATTTTTTTCACAAATTTTTGACACAATCAAAGCATTTTTGGATGGAAATTTTTATGTGCAAACAAGCATTTCACTTCAATAAGAAATTCGCCACATATTGAACATTTTACTTGCCCATCCGGACTAGCACCAATGATTGAATTTCTCTTTGAAATTAGAAACCCGGGCACGAAATAATTACATTTTCTGTGATGGTATCTGTGACTCTTAATGAACATTAAACGGGCTTTGTTTTCATAATTCCGTCCAAAAAGTATAGGTGCAGGTAGTCTTTCTTCATTAAGTTGAGTAGGTGTAATCAATTTTTCAGTCATTGCATGTTTATCCCTTGAATGTATATTTTCCCTAAATTTTGAGGCAGTCAGTAATCCTTTTCTTGCATTGTGCCAATTTTCATTTTCATTTTGTCCACGAGAGCAAAGTTCTATGTTTGCAATTTCATCACTTTTGTACTGTCAAAATGCAAGCAATTCCGGGACGCACTCTTCAGCACAAGATATACATTCTGTATAATGTTGCTCAAAATATAATTTAATTTTATCGGATGGAAGAGGTGTTTCAATAGGTATTGGTCTATTGATATTGATACATCTTCTCTTACGTCTTATTTCAATATTGTCAAGAATACATGCAGACGGACATGTTTCTTTTACAGTGGCATAAAACTGATCTTTTGTAGGTAAGGGTGTATCTTTATCAATAGGGTTATATCTGTCCTCTGTAGGCCGCTGAATCCTGTCGGCGTTAGTAGTATGCGATGTATTTAGGTCTGTAGCAAGAATAGGCTCTTCATTTTCTTTAGCCCGCCTAACCCATTGACAAGGGCCTGAAGTTACACTTTTCTTCTTAGCATCGTTTATAAAATCTATAAGCTCAAACAGTGTAGCAACAACATGTCTACAACCACAATCAATACTAAAACAAAAACAAACAAAAACTTACTAAGTAAATAGATAATAAATACTGATTGACATATGAAGTCACAGATATTTTTTATTTATATCCAGGTGATCACGAATTAAGTTGGTGCAGATTACATACATGATGCGATTATTATTTATTTGCTTATTTTGTGTACCAAGTGTCTAACATAAGTATTGAATAATAATATTTAAACTGAAAAAGATTATGTGAGAATAACTTACCCTCCTTTGCATGAGCAATAAGCAGAATAAATGGATCCTCTTTGCTGGGATTCTTCATTTGTGACGATTATCCAAGACTGGTAGTATGGTCGCTTTGAGAATAGGATCTTTATTATTTGTCCTTGGTTTTACTTGGCTTAATATTCCAAAATAATTGAGGTGTATACCTTCATCTGAAGAACATTTTGTTGTCTTCACATCTAGAACATGTCCATCTTCAAACATTGAATAACCTTCCATTTTCTGATAATTTCGTAATTTCCCATGGTCATAAGTTTTAAATCTAAGCAGATAATTGTATATATCGAAAATAGAGATTTCTGGCAAAAAAGCACTGTCTCCAAGGCAGGGTTTCTCAATACTTTCCCGTCATGAGTGGCCAGTTTGTCATTTAAAACTTCTTCTCTATCTTCCAATAAACCATCAGGATCAACATCTATCCCTATTTCTTCTGCAGCTTCACAAAGTCTAGCTAATTCCAATTTCCGTTGAATCTGCAGAGTTTGTACCGGGGTCACGTGATAAAACATCTGTGTTTACTGATTGATAAGATTTCCGGAGTAGAACTATTGCCGCCATCTGACCGGTGAATACTGTTTTTTATTCAATAAAAGCGATTACCTTGAAATCTGTAGTGAATTAAATTTTCTAACTAATAAATATAGAATAATTATAGAGTTATTGCATGAATATCGGGGAATATTTCCGTAGTAGAATTTTGTATTGCATGAGCTTGCGAGTGCAATATATATTCTTCCATGGATAATATTTTATACTTATTGACTGGGTATGAGTGGAATAGTAAGTTTATTGTCCCCGAGGTACAACTACTGCCCGAGGCGTAGCCGAGGGCAATAGTTTTATCCGGGGGGACAATAAACTTACTATTCCGCGAATATCCAGTCAGTAAGTGTTTTATTATACCGAAAGAAACACCAGACAAAAGATATGTTAATGAGGGAAAATAGTTTATGCTAATGAGGGAAAATACTTAAAAAGATATGTTAATGAGGGAAAATATTTTATGCTAATGAGGGAAAATAGTCAAATCTTTATAAATGAAAAAATAGTAGAAATAGTGTATAATCATTTGTTATAGAAAAAGATAACTAAGTTATACTAATCCCTAATATTCATGTAATAAGCCCTTAATGGTATAGCAAAGCTGAAATGTGGTCCAATTAGAGAATTTTTGTTGTCAATGACGTCATGCAATTTAAGTCATATTTGCACTGGTGCAATAAGGTAATTTAATGCACTCTTACTTTTGGTAGCTTTCTTAGAGAAATATTATGCTGCCATACAATAACAGACAATTATTACCTTATTATTTCTAATATAATATATTAGAAATAAAAAGTTTTGAAAAAAAATTATTATATACATAAATAATCAATAGTGATGCATATTGTAATGAGTCTCCTTTTTCATATAAGCTTATATTTATCTGCAGACTTAAATGAAGAAAATCTACATTATATGATTTTTTTCAGAAAGGAATTTTTCATTTTTATTTCAATAGCAATTTCTAGATTCACATGTTAGTTAGGATTTCTATAATTCAAAATGCAACCCTTGAATCTATTTAATTATGCTTTGAACGTTTCTGAAGGTTCAATTTATTCATTACAAAAAAAACAGAATAAAATTTAACACCCACAATGGCCGGGAACTACAATCACATGCCACAATTCACAAGCTAACTGCACCAGAAAAACAATAATGAAAACAAGAGACAAACATAAATAACGATAGGATTCATGTCCATACGGTTTGAAAAATAATTTGAATTTTCTTTTTTTTTTCACTTAATTACGAATGTTGAACACCTGCTATGTTACTTTATTTATCTGTTTATTCGTTTATTCTCCTTTTTTAATACAGGTCAAGACGCTTTCAGTACCGGTCGAGACAGGTTCAGACCTATCAAGATTTTTTTAAGTATTAAATCAGACTGGTCAAAATAGGACGAGACTTTTCCAGTACAGGTTCAGGCTGGTTGAGAAAGGTCGAGACGCTTTCAGTAAATTTTAAGACTGAATCAGACTTTGGCCGCGACTACTTTAGTAATTTTCAGACAAGTTGAGATTGGCCTTCAACAGTGACCGGACTCATACCTCATAGTAACTAAGCACCTACTCAAGCGGAGTTCACTGGCCTTATGTCAAGCACCGCTGCATTCATAAATAAACAATGAGAGGATATGGAGTAAATGCACATGAGACAAAGTCTCTATAAATACTTAGAAGAACTAAGCAAAAGAACAATGCTTTATTGTTATCCTTTTTCGAATACGCTAATTCCATGTCTTTTCTGGTCATAGGCTAGGAATCGACAACAAACATGATTTAAACTGGGAAAGTGCTCTCACAATGTATGTTATAGAAGTGCGATGAAAAGAAACACAAAATATAAAAACCACAAGGCACTCTTAGAGTTTTTGAAAGTAAATTTTACAAATAAAATTGGGAGCTGCTGGTATATATTACAGACTGTCAGAATAAAAATTTGAATTTATAATACTAGAAAGCGGAAATGTTAAATTTTGAAACTGCATTTATATGAGAAATTTCAACATGAACGAGTACATCTTAACTGACGAAATGTAAAGAGAATACACCTAAAGCAGGGTGAATCTCTTTAAAGACTCCACACTAAACGAGATACAAACTCTACAATATAAGATAAATGAAAGAATATGTGAATGCACGTGGGACAAAATCGGTACAAATTCATAGTAAGAATAAGCAAATTGAACAATGCTTTTGTTGTTCTTCATCTTGAAGTCACCATTAGGCCTTCAACAATGGACAAAACACTCATACCTTTTAATAAGCTAATTACGTTCCAATCAATGCGGAATGGACTTGTTAGATGTGGAAAAACGCTGTATCTTTGGTTGTGAATTGGAAATACTCAACAAACATTAAAAATTATTTATTGATATTTTCATGTTATAGTATCCTTTGCTTACATTAAGATATATTGGAAATCCTATTTTCTGTACTCATTCAATTGTTCAACGACAGTTCTTTCAATAACTCTTGTCGTTCTTGCTTTACTGTTTTTACAACAAAAATGTATAAAAGATAAGGAAATTCATTCATCGAGATTCTAAGGGATGCGGACTATTTACGGAGCAGCGAATCGTGTTCAATTATAAAGGTTTTTTTTTCTTTTAAGTAAAATGAAAAATGTTTATAAAAGAATTTGGGGTGAAATGTTGTTATTCTACGTTTCTTGTTTTTATTCTTCTTCTAAAATTTTCGTCCGAATGGTTCGTCCGAATGGTTATTTTGAAACAATTTCAAAACTCTGCACACAGTTAGACCTCATTTGTTCCTTCGGTATTCTACTGCCGTTGTTTTGTGCGTTTAGAATTTTCAAAGAGGCTGCCTTTTCCAAAGTGACCGTCACTAAACGTTGAAAAAATGAAGATTCAATATCTCAGGAACTTAATTACAGAATTTGTTCAAATTGTGTATTAATGATTAGTAATATCAGTGGAAGGAAATTATTGAAAATTAAATTTCCAAATGCTCCCATTTCCAAGACGTAAAAATTTCAACTGTGTCTTATTTCAACGAAAATTGATTTCGGGGAAGATTTTGGGGCTGCGAATAAGATAGAAATATCGTATTTGTTTTCTGGGATGACATCAGCTATTGCTTACAATTACAAATCTAGTTTAAATCGTTATTCGAACAATAGTTTGAGCTAATGGTTCCGCTAGACATCAACTATTTCGTCGAAAAAACTGGCATCTCAAACAACCATAAAAATTGTTGTCGTCCTGATAACCAATTGAAAAATTAAAAGTGTTTATGTACTTTGATTATATGTATGACTAAATACCGAGGTTACTGAGGTTATATATCAGAGAATGCATTATCTAAAATTGTTTACCGTAATAATGGTTAAAATCCCAAACACATTTCTAGAGTTATTTTAGTTCACTGTGATTTTTTCAAGGACTTTTCACATTCACTCATTGAAAATGATTCGTAACGGTATAATTCAGTAAAAAGAATTCTATGTTATACCCGCAAAAAGTTATTGTGCACATTTTCTCAGAATACGAATTCACCTTTTGAAATGTTCCAGAAACGTGATTATTGAATGTCCAAAAAATAAATCAACCTATTTACTCAAATCTGTTTTGCACTTTTCAAATGTCTTTTAAACTATTTTTTTGCAAAATAATGAATTACAAAGAATCATTGTGCTATTTATTTAATTATTTACAATGCACCCCAATGCATTGGGTATAAAGGATCATTCATATAGCAAAGTCATCATTTTTGTGGGGGGTTGTCTTTTTTTAATGATAAAAATTTTCTGATAGTAAATACGGAAATAGTTACATTGTAGAAAAATTAAAGCTGTCGCCGAATGGCGACCAATTATGCCCCGTTCATTGAACCATGAATCAATATGGTTAGTGCAAATTTCACTGTGTGTGGACACAATACATGTGTGGACACAGCAGAATTATGGACATGATAATATACTTCCCCCTTTTCCAGAAAGCATACAAATTTGAATCATCGCCCTTTTAAGATTTCCAGCAGAAATCATGTGGTGAGCCCAATAATTATTTCCATGGGTGGTCGTCAACCTTTCCGTAAACTTTTATCCAATTTAAAGCACTTTTAATTTTTCAGTTTCCATGGCATCAGCGGTCATTTTGAAAATCGGTGCCTAAATATATTTTTTTTGTGCTTGGCGCCCTTTCTGTAAAGATTCATTCATTTTGAGATACTTTTAATTTCCCGCCTTTTTTCAGTTTCCATGCCAACAGCCATTTTTAAAACTTCTGATGGATGCTAGACAACTTTCCTGTAAATTTTCATCCGATTTCATGCTCTTTGACTTTTTTCGCCTTTTTCAGTTTCCATGGCAACCACAACCATTCTGAATATTCCGAAAGATATGTATGTGTAAATCTACTTATTGTAAGTTAGATCCCTTTGAAATTGTTTGAATTTGCTGACAAAGTGTCTGAAAAACATCAAAAGTTGTGTTTTTTATTCGTACAGATGGACGAACGGACGAAAGAACGAATATAAGGAAGGTCAGAAAAGGGTTAAACAATATGCCACCTGACTTTTCTTCGCACCGGCATAGAAAACAATTTTTTAGATAGAAACTTGGTTGAGGTAAAACAAACAAAAATTTGTCAATGAAACATAAAAACTAATGGGAAAATGCACACAATGCAAATGATTTTTATATATCCAAGACAAAAATCACTTCATCTAACTGTAAAACTTTGCCTCAATAAAATATTTAACTGACAGTGTGTGTGAAAGTTAAACGAAATTTGTGGTAACTTTCTGATTTGCTGTGTTTCTTATTAAACAACATTTTTGGGAGAGTTTTCGTTAACACCTAATTTTTTTATTCTTATATTTTTCTACCATTTTCCGCCTCAAGTTTGTCGCGTCGATTTTTCGGACACCGGTGATTCAGACTTCATGAAGATGCATGGAAGATCCTTTTTCTTTTGATTTCAAAATGACACAAGTTTCCATGGAAACACATATAAAGATATAAAAATCTCAACGTTTGTCTGGCCTTTTTCTCCGAAATGGTAAAATCTATAGTATTGAAACTTTTATGATAATTTGGAATATTGTCAGCAATTCTGCTTATTGTTCTAATACTCTTCAAAATGGCGATCGTTGCCATGAAAACGAAAAAAAAAAAGAAAAAAAAAAGACGCGAGAGAATAAAATGAAATTTAAAGGAATGTTGCATAACATGTGTAGAGTTGGTTTCTGATCTCAAATACCTGATATAGATACGGAAAAAGTTGGTAAAATTCAAGATTAGATTTTACAGGAATGTGGCCAATACTATCATTGAGGGATATGGAGTAAATGCACATGAGACAAAATCTCTACAACTACAAGGGAAAAACAATGGAACAACGCTTTTATTGTTGTTCTTCATCTTGAAGTCCCCATGAGGCCTTCAACAATGAGCTTTCCTCATACGTAGAAGTAAATTCCATGCGACCCTAGCACCGATTTGAGCGGAATTTATTGCTAAATGTCGAGCAACACTGCGTCCATTTTATTTCATGTCATGAGTGTAGGATCGTCAACAAACTTAGAAATAACTGGCAAAGTGTTCTTACAATCGATGTCATCTGTTGCCCGCCAAAAAGGCCCATAGCAGACAATCACGACATATAAACAAACACATGGCAGTCATCGAGTCAATAGTAAGAAAACTTGGCATAATGAAATCATGAGATTTGGGCACAATAAACAGATGGTTAGAATAATATTTTGAAGTAACATAAAATAAAGAATACCAAAATTTGAAAGTATGATAGTGCCTTCATATGAGAAATTCTCTCAAGAACAAATAAATCATAGCATGTATGGAATAGTTTTCTGGTCATTGAATAATTAACATTGTAAAAGGTTGAATGTAAAATGTGAAAGGGCGGGAACATTCGAATTTTCCCTATTTTGGCCTCAAATACAACTAATTAGACATATTTCGTTGCAATGTGAATATTATGGGCATTATTTGGGGAATACGTTCATATTTCATAATTAGTTCTCTATAAGCTTTTGAACATCTTTGAATCAAGGACTTATAATATATTTATAGGTTTCATTATGAGTGAGGCTTGTATATCGCTTGTTATCAAATCGAGCTATTTAATTACACAATAATAATTAACGAGCTTCAGCGAGTTAATTATTATTTGTAATTAAATAGTGAGATTTGATAACAAGCGATATACAAGCATCACGAGTTGTGAAACCTATTTCTCTTATGATAAACCATTTTGTCGTGTTCTCCCAATTATGTTAAGTTGGGAGAATTTAGTTGTGTTTGTGAAGACATTGAAGGTTGATTATGTACTTTAAACTTATCCTTATAATGAATGTAAAGTCTAACAATAAATTTTCCCCGTATATTAAGTAGAAACTATAAACAATGATAAGTGTTGTAGATGTAGAAACTATGTTGCATTATACGCACATGTGCACAACAATCAATAGCAATGACAGGTACATGATTCATCGCTGGTGACAAACCTGGGTGAAGGCTTGATTGAATTGTAATTACAGTTTTAAACATTTATACAGTAATAAAATTTAATTTCTGCTTGTCAGTTGAGTGAAAATGTTACATATGATTTGTAATTAAATGCAGGTATAAATTTCTCTGTCTCTGTGGTAACTGATTCTGATGTCAATTTCCACGCGTCAATGATACCAATACACATTACATCATAACATCAACACAGAACACATGAAGGAAATTAAACTTATTTTTAGCAATAAAATGATATATTTCAAGTGGCCAAAATATAGTCAACTGTTTTGGGAGAATGAATTAATAGGTGTGTACACACGAAGCTCATCTTTTCATTTCTTCTTCTTGTCAATGGAATAAAAAATAATGCAGACGACATAATGCAATGGGCACGGAATTGCAATGACGTTTGTTTGACCTGATGTGTGACCTCTAGAACAACCAATGAAAATACGGCTGAAAAGTTATCTAATCGTATGAAAGGCCAATGAAATGATAGCATAAAAGTTATCACTAAGTGATACGAAAAATTATCTCATCGTGTAAGAAATAGATATTGCTGCCACATCATAAGAGAATATATATTATCCGTCCTTTTTGAGCGTATGATCTTCAAAATATTTAGATTTTATCTGAAATCGTTGACATAAGTTGTCGAAATGGCAATATGCTGAAACTAAATTTAAAGGAACTTTGGTGTATCGTTATTTGGTAAATATTAAGATGTTTTTTTCATAATATATCAATTATGCTTATTAAGCAACCATAGCGTTCAACACATTTCAATTCCCAGTTTTGAGCATGGCGTGATCATGAGCCATTTATCTACTAAGTCTCCTTTACAAATACCTTAAGAAAGAAATTTGAAAGAATTTTCAGGATTTTTTTTCTGTTTAAAAATTAAAGCCACGCATTTCAGTTACATTTGAAGAATAGGAATCAACTCAAAACAATTATGGAATCTATTCTATACCACAAATAAATCATTATAACAATAAAAAATGTATCCATTCTGCTGCAATCGATTCAAACATATTCTCAGTTATTAAAGGCGTTTTTATTTTACTGTGAGGGATTTCCCTACCAACTATTAATCTTAATAAGAACAACTTAGCAGAAACTCAGGCCAGAAAAAAACAAAAATACATATACAGTCGAATCTGTCTTATGTGACTTTTCAAGGGAAACAAGTGTTACCTGTATAGGAAAGCTATAGGTGTTGTTGTAACATAGGAGAACCTTTTTCTAATTCTGCAAAAGGGCGATTACAAAATCGGAGATATAATATATTGAGGTATCTAAGGAAACAAACAAGATTAAAAACACAGAGATATTTGGAAAATGGGTGCTGTTTATTCTTCAGAATATTGTTTACATTTACTGAACAGATATGGTGAAAACCCATTAATTATTTTCCTACTGACATGTATTGTTTTAAATACACAAAACGCACCTTTACATTTGGAAAATATACAAAGTTCTTCATCTTGAGGTCACCTCATGATCTGATGTTGAAAGATAACGAAGAAATTATGTCTTTTTCAAATTTAATTTTTGTCAATTCATTTGGCCGATTCAGCGCCTTACCCTTTCAAATATGAATTGAATAAAACCAGTAGTATATAGGAGGTTTTTGTTTAGCATTTGACGAGGTGGAGCGAGGTGGAGCCGGAAATGACGTCACCGGAAGTGACGTAGACCGGAAGTGACGTGACCGAAGTCACGTGACAGGAAGCGGAAGTCACGTGACTGGATGTAGACGTGTTTATGTTGCGCATGCGCAACCGGAAAAGGGTATGTATCTATTGTTGGTAGCAATATTGACCGGAAATGACGTGTTGGAACAACACGTGACCCGCAAGGGTGTTGTATGACCTTACTATAGTGTACATGCGCGACCGGAAGTTGGCGTAGCCCCATGTGTAAACCGAAGTGGGTATTTATCTACTGTAAGTAGCCATATTGACCGGAAATGACGTGTTGGAACAACACGTAACCCCGCAGGGGTCTTTTTAAACCTTTCTACAGTGTACATGCGTGACCGGAAGTGGGTTATTTTTTTCCAGTCGGTGACCAGAAGTCGGATATTTTCCCTAGTCGGAACGACTCGGACATGATTGTTCGGATGTGTTGGGCAGTTATCATTGTATTTCTGAGGGTGTCTTCTATCAGGTCTGCGTTCGTCAAGAGAGATGTTGAATTGTTTATCTGTGGGTGTCTTCTATCACGTTCATCGCGGCCATTTTGTTTTTTCTAAGAGAGATAACTTTTGCTTGTTATTTTCCCGCGTGTTTTAGTTGTTGGTGTCTTCTATCACTTCCGCGTTCAGCGCGGCCATTCAAATTGTCGTTAAGCACCTTGTTGGTTGCTAGGTGCCTTCTATCACGTCCGCGTCCAAAAGGGGAGAAAACTGATTTATTGATGTTTCCTTAGCTGATTTTGGCTTTAAATTTAGATCACTTCGGTTATTTGTTCTCTATCAGTTTTTAAAAAAAATCATTGAATTTATGGTCTTCCAAACGTTTGGATTTTATCTGCACTGATGAGACATAAGTTGTCGAAATGCGCATATGCAGAAAGTAAATTCACAGTAACTTCGGTATTTAGTTATTTGCTAGTTTATGTTAATGGTTCACTAGTATTTAATACGACTCATGAGTACGTTTCGCGTGCTCATTTCACTTTTTGGCGGCGGCGGCGGTGATGGTAGTGTCCATTGGTGGTTAAGTGGCGGCGACGGCGGCGGCAGCGGTGGTGGTGGTTGGATTATAGGCTATTGTGGTGGTGGTGATTGTGGTAGTGAGAAGATAGTAAAAAAAGACCAACTGGTTCTTTAAACATTTTGAAACAAACACGATTCATATTCACTTCTTAATTACCTGTGAAAGGGTCACTCTGCATTTTGCCAGGCTTATGACTGGCTATAACTATAACCGCCCCGGCACCTGAATAGGTTTTCAGGGGCTTTGGCTACAGAGCTGCCGGGCGCGTCCCCAGGTGGTGGATAGGGGAATGCCCTGTCTTTGCGGGGTAGTCAGGTCATAATACGGAAAGCCTGACCGCGAACCATTGTAGCCAAACTGTGTGGAGAAACGCCACGCTCCATGCAGTATAAAGATCCCTTCTATATTTCTCTAAAGAGAGCAGACGCACTGGGTGTCGTATAGAAGGCTAAATTTCCTGCCCCTACCCATTTCTCCCCTTTTCCAGTGGCAATCAAAAGTCGTTGCCCCGGTTGTCCCTTCCACCTTTATTTCTTCTTTTACTTACAATTTGTTTTGAATTGATTAACTTGTTCTCGTCCTGATATAGCTGAAATATTGCTCATTGGACGTTAACTCTAACTAATCAATCAATCAATCTTTCAACCGCTGAACTGTCTTTTTGATCTTTCTATGCACTGGGTCTTTCCGCATATCCTCTATCCAGAACACATTATTGAGATAGGTATCCTTCATCGTATCTCTGTATTTCGGGAACATTTTTTTATATCCAAGTTTGCGTGCTTTATCTTCCTCATGTCCTTCCTCAATATACTTTTCAACCTTTTCTTCGTATTCGGACTGATAACCATTCATGGCTCTGGTTACTATTATATCCCATGGTGATTCTGAGTCTGAGTGTTCTTCTTCATCAGATCTTTCGTTGGTGGTATAGTCAGATTCTTCAGTAATATAGCTTTCCTCAGACATGCTAGAGTCTGTGTCTGTCCATCTCTGGCTCTATATTATGTTGTGATTGTTTGTGGCGTAAAAGATTGAACTTTCGATTGGAATGATAATTACAGCTATTGCAATGGTACATTCCAGAGGTCTTCACCCCTTGAGATTCGTAGCACAAATGGTAACCGAAAACCTCCTATATACTACTAAAAACCAATAAATAGGGGGAAAATCTAATTTCACTTGATAATGATACATTTGGTAAATTCTTTTCAAACCTAAAATTTACAAGATACCTTTCTATGCATTATGCATAATAAGGACTTTATCCGAACATGAAGTGAAAAAAATTGTCTGCAAAAATGACAAGTGACATGTCAGCATAGATCTGCATCAGCACTGTTAATCTATACGTACTTCAGTGGCCCACCTCAGATTTGATATTTAATAATTTTGAAGGATGAAACATTTTCTTTTTTTAATGATCCAAAAAAAGGTTGTCTCATGGTACAAAACGACCAAATGAGACTTGATGGTTTTCTGTTTCAGCACAATAGTCTACAAAAATGGGTTATTGCGAAAACAGAAATCTTTTATTCACTAAATCTACTTTTGTAGCTTCTGTTTTGATGGTTGATAGGGGACACTACCAAAAATTACTTATCATATATTACCGCTGTCGTATGAGATTTTAAAGTCTATGAAAACTGTAAGTTCCGGTTCCGGTTTTTGCCGTGTTAACTTCCGGCATGAGAATTGCAAGTTCCGGACTTGCGAAATGTGCGGGAAACATCTGTTTATTCAAACTGCGATGTGACATCTCACATTATTTTGCGAAACATTACATTTTCTTAATCACCATAAGCACTGTTGGTCTTAATTTTCTTTCAGGTTAAGTTATGTATGTAAATAGCGAAACTGAAAGTACATCACAGTTGTCAGTCGTGATTTCATCATAAAAAAAAGGCTGAAGTCATTTATAGGCCTACAGAACTTTTGTATTATTATAGATTCTAGATTAATTTAACTTGTAGTTATATGATTATATTAGTCCCATGTAGATTCAGCGTGAAGCGTGATTATTAATTTTGAGGGAAATGGATTGTAGTATTTAAATATTTAAATTTCAAAGTGAAAAAACTAAAAAGAAAATGACTGTATTGCATAAAGAAATATATTCAAAGTTCCTTCCAATTTAGGGGCATAAGCCTGATGACCGTTTGGTCACAAAAAACAGTCAAAAAAATAATGGCCAATATAATTTGGTTATTATAACTAACAAATCAATTGCTTTGGGAAATATGTCAAATATGGCTCAAACTTATTGGCTTTGTTAAAAGTTGCAAGCAATGAAAAATAATGACCCCAATTGTTATATGGGCTGATTTACTTAAGGCTTACAAATTTCATAGCTATGGTAAAACTTGATGAAAAATTCTAAACAATATACTGTTATTTGTAAGTTATGTGGGTCAAAAAATGTGTTATTCTGACCTTATTCTTAGAGATTTCATGGGTGTGGAAATAGTTGCAATTAATAATTATTGTAATTTATGGTTATCTGTGGTCAGTTTGGGTAGTAAAATATCATTCTGACCTTATGCTTGCAGATTTCATGACTGTGAAAATAGTTGCGATTAATAATTATGATCATTTATGCTTATCTGTGGTTAGTTTAGGTAGTAAAATATCGTTCTTTACACTATGCTTGAAGATTTCATGGCTGTGAAAAAAGTTGTGATCATTTATGGCTATATGTGGTCATTTTGGGTCATAAAATATCATTCTAACCTTATGCTTGTAGATTTCATGGCTGTGCAAATAGTTGAAATTAATAATTATGATCATTTATGGCTATATGAGGTCAGGTTGGGTTTAAAAAATATCATTCTGACCTTATGCTTACAGATTTCATGGCTGTGAAAATAGTTGCGATTAATAATTATGATCATTTATGGCTATCTGTAGTCAGGTTGGATCTTAAAATACCATTCTGACCC